>CAUYPK010070492.1:0-145744 GCA_963574355.1 Loris lydekkerianus
GCAAAATCTACAAACACATGAAAAAAAGCTCATCATCCTTAATCATCAGAGAAATGCAAATCAAAACTACTTTGAGATATCACCTAACCCCAGTAAGAGTAGCCCACATAATAAAATCCCAAAATCAGAAATGTTGGCAGGATGTGGAAGAAAGGGCACACTTCTACACTGCTGGTGGGAATGCCCACTAATACGATCCTTCTGGAAGGATGTTTGGGGAATACTTAGAGATCTAAGAATAGACCTGCCATTCGATCCTATAATTCCTTTACTAGTTTTATACCCAGAAGACCAAAAGTCACAATATAACAAAGACATCTGTACCAGAATGTTTATTGCAGCCCAATTTATAATTGCTAAGTCATTGAAGAAGCCCAGGTGCCCATCGACCTACGAATGGACTAGCAAATTGTGGTACATGTATACCATGGAATACTATGCAGCCTTAAAGAAAGATGGAGACTTTACCTCTTTCATGTTTACATGGATGGAGCTGGAATATTCTTCTTAGCAAAGTATCTCAGGAAATGAAGAAAAAGTATCCAATGTACTCAGCCCTACTATGAAGCTAAATTATAGCTTTCACATGAAGGCTATAATCCAACTATACCACAAGACTATGGGGAAAGGGCCAAAGAAGGGGAAGGGAAAGGGGGGGTTTTGGTAGAGGGAGGGTAAAGTGTGGGGCCACATCTATGGTTAAAAAAATAATTTAAAAAATATATATTGCTTTTTGGCCCTACAAAATACTCCAGGCTCATCTTGTCTATTTGCTGCCACAGTCCTAAAAGCAGTCACTTTTCCAAAGAGTCCTGGTTCCTTTTACTGGCAGATGGCAGCTTGGTGTGCTTATGCTACTGGGTTACACAGAGATCTTTTTAGTTCTGAAATTGTATTTTTTATCTTTAGAAGTTGTTTGAATGTTGCATACTTTCCATAACAATCTTCCTTTGATTTATTGATATAATATAAGAAATTGTTACCCCAGGTGACCTGCATTTCATGGTGTAGTGACCAACCAACTCACCCCCTGACGTCCCTCTTGCCTGTGACATTCCATACTGAAACTTCATACAATGACAAGATTGATGTATTAGTTACTTATTTCTGCTTCACAAATTACTCCACAACCTAGCAGTTTAAAATGGCAATTATCTATTATTGCAGTTCGTGTCTCTCCAGACTCGAGCACAGCTTACCTGGTCTTCTGCTTAGGGTCTTTCACAAAGCTGCAGTCAAGGTGTCAACAAAGGGGGTGTGATCTCATCTGAAGGCTCTGTTGGGAAACAATCTGCTTCCAAGCCCACATCATTTTGAGGGGATTCAGTCTCTCAAGGGCTGTTGGACTGAGGACGTTATTTCCTTCCTTGCTATTGGCTGGAGGCTCCTCTCAGGTCCTTGTCACACAGGCCTCTCTCACATGGCATCTGGCTTCAACAAAGTGTGGAAGCTGAGAAGGCAATAGAGAGCATCTGCTAACAAGACAGTAGTTGTGGGCCAGACATGGTGGCTCACACCTGTAACCCTAGTACTCTGGGAGGCCAACGCAGGTGGATTGCTGAGCTCACATGTTCAAGACCAGCCTGAGCCAGAACAAGACCCCATCTCTAAAAATAGCCAGACGTTGTGGTGGGTGCCTGTAGTCCTAGCTACTTGAGAGGCTGAGGCAAGAGAATCGCTTGAGTCCAAGAGTTTGAGATTGCTATGAGCTATGATGCCATAGTACTCTACTGAGGGTAACTCTGTCTCCAAAAAAAAGTTAAATAAATAAAAACAAAAATAAGTTGCAATCTTTTATAACCTACTCACATAAATGGCATGCTATCACTAGGTCTACCTCACACTTAAAGGAAAAGAAGGAGAGCACCAGGGGATGGGGATCCTCAGGGGCCTTTTTAGAGGTCTACCATACAGGCAGGGATAAGACTCTACTCCAGTTCCTACAGGGGATACATAATTTTTCATCTGGAATGGGTTAAGTTGTTTTTGTGGTATATGGGGAAAGAATCTGTATAAAACAAGTGGGACTAGAATTCTATCTTAGTCCTGTTACCATGAACTTGATTCTTAATATGCTGAGTTTGAAATTATGGAAAGAGCTTCAGGTGAAAATGTTCAGTCAGTTGTTGCTTACTGGTTTTTTAACCTTTCCTATAAGGCAGCCCTAGACTTAGATATTTTATATAATTTTCTCATTTTAAACCTTACTAAGGAAGGCATTGTTACCTGAAAATTTTGGAGAAACAGAGGTCTAGAGGAGGTAAGTAACATTTTGGTATCTGAGCATCCCAGCATCTATCCCTAGAATGGCTCGATCAATCCAGTCACCATCTCCATCTCTAAAGCAGCAGGGCTCTGTGCATTAGCACCTTAGGGACAGGTGTAGGATCCACTTCCTAAGCACCCTTCAGATGTGCTAACTTCATCTGGAGTTGGCCCCAAATACAAGTTGTTGGCCTCTGTCTCCATTTCCACCTCTCTACCCTGCTCCCTTAGATGGACCACATCGAACTGATGCTCTCCCGGGCTCCTGGCTTAGTCTCTCTCCGTACAATCAGAGAGAGGTAAGCCCTGTTTCTCTTCTATGACTAGTAGTGAGTTCTGGAAACCTAGTCTAAGTGGGAGAGCAGGTTTCTCACTACCCACCACCAACCCACTGGATCACTTAGACCTCCAAGCTCCATGAGCTAGTAAGGGACAGAGCCAGGACTCACCCTGTTCTTTGTATTATCTCATTCTGCCTCTCAGGTTGCCCATTAAAGTAAACAAACAACTCAAACTCTGAACTCAGACACTATTTTCTGAGTATTCTTTCCACTGTCTATAATCTCAATTTTATTAAATATGTGAAATGGAACAGAAGAAATGAATAACATTCCTACGGTGGCCACAGTCACAACTGGGAATGAAGATCTGCACAGGAGGGGAAGGTACCAGGAACTCCGATACATGTCAGAGAGAAGCAGCAGGGCACTCAGGGCATGGCACCCTGCAGACCCCAAGGGTTTATTTTCCTGCTCCTTTCCTTAGGAAAAGAGGCCCTATCTCTGGTTACATTCCTACCAGCTCTGGAATACCTGGGACATCAGGCATAGGCCCCAGTAGAGGCCTCACCCATGAAACCATGTGCTTTAGTGTCTGCCTGAAAGAATGAAAGACGAATGTGTTTTCCAAGTTGATTTCAGAAAAAGATAAGCAAAGCAAAGAGTCACCCTGCTCCTCATGCTGCTTCATAACAGGCAGCCTGGAGACCCAGTGGAGTGCTTCTGACGTTCTCGGAACAGGAGGGGATCTCCAAAGGTCCCATTCGCTGCTTCAGCCATCCTGCTGGGGTTTCGGTTTGGCTCAAAGAGCATAGCATTCGCTGAATAGAGCATCATGTTAATTAAGAATGGTGACATGATTTCATGAAGTTTTGTTACTAGTGGTCCTCTCAGATGAAGTATTAGCTATATATTTTTTTCATTTCAACTCATCCTTAGTGACCCTCTAAGGAAGAATCAAGGGTCTGGGTCAGGGTCAAGGTTGAGACCCTTTTACAGGCTCAACCTCCCAGGTGGCTTGATTCATTGAGTGCTCCTACCCTCTGGAAACCTGCTGTCCCCTAGCCCCAGTGACACCATCACCAGGAACACTCTTCTGAGTTCTTGCCCTGCTCCTTCTCAAGCTTCTTTGAGGCTCTTTCATGCTTTTCAGCCTCAACACACACACTGGATCATCCCAGGACTCAGGCCTGAGCTTGCTGCTCTTCTCTGTCACCATTTAGATGTTCCCGCTCAGCCCATGGCTTTCTTCATCCTTGTGCTGATGACTCAGTTATACCTCCAGCATTGACAGGGTCCGCGAGCTACAAACTCAATGTTGCAAGTATAATGCATTTAATTATGAATACATTTTCTTTCTTCCCTTTATCAATAATTGCATCACCTTTCCTCACACCCCCTCTGCCATCGAAGTGTAGCACTGAGGCCAAAAAGAATTTTTAGATTCCTTCAAGGTATGTAAGGACTCAACATCTGAAGAGGAGATTGCTCTCCTGACACTGAGGCCTGGGCTGTGACGCCTGCAGCCCCTTTAAACCAGAAGAGAGAGCAGGAGGAAGGGAAGTTGGAAGCCCACCTCATCTGGCATCACCTCCCCACCTCTCTCTTCCTCCACCACCTTTCTCCCTGAAGAGACTATCACAGTCTCCTCCTCCCTGTTTTCACTCCCCACATGGTGTCTTGTGCGCAGTGGGAAAAGACACCCCTTTCTACAAGTAAGCATAGGCCCCTGCTGGACATAGGCAAGGGCTGCATTCCAACTCCTCCCCACTGCTCCACCTGACACCTGGTATAGAATCCAACCTATAAAAACACAGCTCCCACCCTCCTTTTCATGTGCTCAGGCCCTGTGCTCCGGTATCCACCAGCAGCCAGAACAATCTTTTAAAAAGTTAAGTCAGATTCCACTATCCTGTTAAAACCTCTCATGTCTTCCAGTACTCTTAAAACCAACTGCCCTGTGGCCCATGCTGTGACCCTCCCTCCTTCTCCAGCCTTAACATCCTTCCACACAATGGCTCTCTCTTTTCCTTCCTCATCATGCCAGTCAAACTGGAATACATGGCTGGCTCCTTCTTGTCACCCTGGTTGGGGCCCTAATGCCATGTGCTCAGTAAGGATTTTTCTAAATGACACTATTCAGATTACCCTCCTCCCAAACCCTCTATCATATCACCTGTTTTGTTTTCTTGATGTTTATCAACCTCTAAAATAATTTTTTTAAATGTATTCATTTGTGTATTTCTTATTGCTCTTTCTTTCCCAGAAGAATACACATTTCAAAACCAGGGGCCATTTCTGTCTAGTCCAGTGAATGGCAAACAGCAAATGGCACATATTTGTTGAATGAACACTTGAATTACAGAATCAGAGGTGAGAGTTGCATGTGGCGCTATTGTCGGGGTCTCATGAAAAGACTAGGAGTTGCTAACGGCAAAGCCAATTCTTTAGTATTTCTCGGAGAGACAGTGACGTGGACCTAGCAACTCACATGTGGAAGAACAAACCCAAGAAACCAATAAGCAATTTGCTGGACAGGGAACCAGGACTTTGTATCATATGTTTTTCAACAATAATGGCAGTGCAATTTGACGTCAGTGCCACGAGTGTGTCTTCACAAATTTCAGACTTAAGTTTTCTGAATATTTCAAAGGTTTTAAACTAGTATAGTTACTGTAACATACTACTTAGAATATGAAACAATTAATGAAAACATCAATAGAACCCACTTGTACTGAAACTAGATCTACATGCTAAACTAAAGGTGTCTTACCTGGTGAAAACCGTATTTTAATTCAATCAAATACTTAACTTGGCTAATTCAATGAAGGTGAGAGTGAAATATCCCCCTTCTCTTTTTCATAATGTATACATTTCAACACAGCATGGTAAGAGATGTGTGATTACAATACCAAGGAATCATCTGGGGGTGTGCCCTTTCATCACTAAATTTTAAAGTAGAAAACAGCAAGCTCTGAGGTGGTTGAATCCTTTTACAAAGCCAAGCAAAACAAATTCTTTTGATAACCATCTTCTTCTGACTCTGAAATTTTTGTCATCATTTCTGCATCCTGTGTGTGGTTTAAAAAATCTGATCACAAAGAATGATATCACACACCCTAAACAACAGAATAATCTTAAAATCTGTTCATCATCAAGTGTTCAAGTTTGCTAAAATGTTCTTCATTGTGTTACTGAGTCCAGGAACTGCCCACTTTCACAATGTACTCTAATAGACAGCCCTTGTAGAAGGAGATTACTGAGGATGACTGAGCTGTGTCAAACCAGTTCACAGAACTACAGCACTGAGGCCATAGATTAAGTGTCACCATCTTCTGTTCCCTCATTTGCTCCTAATCTTCAGCTCTGCTAATAGCCTTGTGGTCTGAGGCTCTGACTTGAGGTTTCTTTTCTCACAGTTTCTTCTGTTCAATTAGGAAAAACAGTAGTTGCCTAATGAACTAGATTTCATATTTTGAGATTGCTATAAGATACTAATAAATGTAAGCTTTGTTGAACAGTAGGAAAAATAATTTTTACTTGAAACACACTCTACTTTTATTCCTCCTTTTCTTCTTCTCTCCTTTTTTTGCATTTTTTTTTTTTTTTTTTTTTGGTGGGGCTGGGTTTGAACCCACCACCTCTGGTATACGAGGCCCGAGCCCTACTCCTTTGAGCCACAGGCACCACCCTTCTCTCCTTTTTTTCTTTCCATCTTTTCATCCTTGCTTCCTTTCTTCAAATATCTATTGAGTTCCAACTATGCATGAAGCCCAGTATGAGACAACTATTTATAAACACATTTATGAAAAACTCTATTTTTGTGCCTAAATCATAATAGGCAGTCCATGGGAAAAAATAAAAGAACCAAACTCATGGTTTCTGTCTTTGATGCTTCCATAATTGAATCTTTTACTTGAACTTTCTCAGATACACATCAACTTTTCTCTCAGCTTTGCTGGCCTGTGTGCGGACCGTTTCTCCCCTCCTATACTTGGGCTTCCACAATGGGCCCATGGGAAGCAGCCACCGGTAACTTCAAACTCATCCTAGCTTATTAACTCTAGAGAAAAGGGTCTATATCAATCTGAACTCAGATTGGTTCTCTTTGGAACAGATAGGTCCTCTGGACCCATCTCTGTTGCTAGAATGGGGCACCATCGTTGGCCAAGTGCGAGCCATGTGTCCACCACTGAAATTAGTTGGGAGAAGGATCTTCTTGGTTCCTGACCAGTTGTCTATGTTTCAGCCACAGAAAGAAGCAGGAAAGAGTTAGGATCGCACAAGTGTGCCCTTGGCCTTTTACAACACCTGTTTCTTCATACCTCTGATAGATTAAGAGACACAGACCCAGAAAGGCATTTCATCTTTAAAGCAAAATTATTGGCATGTTCTTTGCTCATCTGTCTGTCCTGTCCTAGGGAATGATAATAAGTTTCATCACTTGCTAGGAAGGTTTCTATTTTCCAGAGTGATGACGTGATTACCCGAAGGGCAATGCCCGGATTGTGACAAAGTCTGGGATAAAACTTACACCAGCTTCTCCCATCGGGGTCCTCTCCACACTGCCACACTTCTTCCTTCCATCTAGCAGGGAACACTATAGTCATTTATCACTGTGGTGGCCACGGGGCTACTGCAGTTTAGAGTCAGGTGATAGGTGTGTTCTTCCTGGGCCTGCCTTAAAAACCTCCTTATTCTGTATGATTTGTATTCCTAGAACATGAGCATTTTTAAAGCATCCTGGCCAAAAAGCTCAGTCAAATAGCCAAATGTTTCAGATTAGGAGGAAGTGCAGAATGGTCACACTAAATTCCAGGACAATTTTGCAGAAGATATAATCTAGTAATTTTCAAGCACTGTGCAAAAGTGAAGATGCGGAATCTGAATTGCTACAGAATTCCTACAGATCAGTAGTTAACCTTTTGGAACCTCTACTTGCCCACCTACAAAAGGAGAAAGCTAGACTAAATGACTCCTAAGTTCCTCCAGGGCGCTGTGAACACAATCAAGACCTGTCAGAGCCCCTTTCAGACTCCACCCTGTAGTGCAGAGTTTATTTTAATGAGGAGAGAAGCTGCTTAGTGTGTGTGGAGGTGCCCGGGGTGCTGGGGCCAAATGTGTCTGTCCTACTTGACTTTTTTTCCAAGGCATTGGCCAGCAAAATTCTGCCCCCCAAATACAGACACTTGATCTGATGCGGTGATCCCTGAAACTTCCCTGCGGACACTTCATTAGTTTAGTTTCTGGTTTTCATCACTCCAAAAAGACATATCACCAACCTCGCGAGAGGCAGCTTGCTTTGGCGGCGGTCAGAGGCTCCTGTGTGCTGGTTTGGAGTGGGCCAGGAGCAATGGCACTAGGCTTACAGAGAGGGGCGTGGAGCTGGCCAGGTACATGTCGTGAGGAGACCAGCGCGTCTGAGCCATGCTCTAGTCTGAACTTGGCAAGTGTGTGGGGACTCGGGCTCTTGAGGATCACTTGTCTGAATATGATTAGTGTGGTCAACACGGAGCACTCCTGTCATCACACTATGACCTCAGGAAAACACTGTTGGTTAACCACCAAGAGCCAGCCCCACTTCCTCTCGGCTCCTTCCCTGAGTAATCTGTTCAGCCGTGATATGTTCTCAGAGACAGGAAGAAGCAAATGAAGTTAATTGAGGTGACTGACTGGCCCAAGGTCACCGTGGGACTCCACGGAACATCTACAAGTCACTTCTTCCTTATGCTAATAAGCCAAGCAGCAATAGACTTTGCTTAAATGACACATTGTAAATGTCAAACTGCTACTTGGGCTTATCTTGCATTTTAAGTTCAAACACAAATGTTCCAATTCAAAAGCCAGTGAGGTCTTGAATCCATTAAGCCTTCCATTGCTACTTGTTGTATAATAGTGATGTATAACTCATGTAATTACAGTGCTCTTTTTTGGTAACACATTTTAAGATGTTCAAATGAAAGGTATTATTTAATACTTAATTTCTGAGAAATATAAAATGCACAATGATTATACACTGTCTGTAGCCTAAAATAGGAGCCTTCTATCTGTAATTCTATATTGGTACTTATGTTACTTTTCCTAGAAGGGAGTGGAGGGTGCAGTGACAGGTTATTTCAACCTATCTATCCACAGACTCTATCATTCATCCATCTGTCTGTCTCTTTGTCTCCCTACCTATCCTCTGACTACTGGAACCATGTTGTGAGATGACAGGACATTCATTTTGTCATCCCCTCTACAGTCACGCGTTGATTACCCACTGCGTGCGAGGCACTGCTCTAAGTGGTCAGGCGACAGCAGTGAACACCGGAGAAAGGAGCTTACATTCTAGGGGGGGAGGAGCAGATAAGCAAAACGTGGGGTCACCAGACAGTGGTCAGTGCCCAAGAGAAAGTACAACAGGTGTCACCTGAGTAAAGCCCTCAAAGAGGAGAGGAAGCATGCCTCACAGGCGTCTGTGGAAAGGGCATCTGGGTCTCATGATAAGTGAATACAAAGGCCCTGAGGCAGGACTGACCTGCAGGGTTTGAGAAACCATCAGAAGGAGGCCTGTGCCTGTTACAGGGACAGTGGGGAGGCAGGTGTCAAAGGAGCAGGGGCAGCACTAAGATTGGGGGCAGTCTCAGAGGTCCTTCTGAGCGTGTGCCTTTTACTCTGAGAGGGAGCTGTCGAAGGGGGCTGAGCAGTGGTGCAACATGAGCGGACCCCTCTATGACTCCTCTGCCTAAATTAAGAGACACTGCAGGGGCCAAGAGTGGGGGCACAGAGGCCAGTGTGGAGGCCGCTGGACACTACAGGTGAGGGAGGAGGCTGACTTGGGCCTCAATAGTGGCGGTTAGGGTGGGAAGAGGTCTTCCGAGTCTGGACAGGTTTTGAAGGTTTGTGGAGAGGCTTTGCCGACAGATGGGAGGCAGAACTCAAAAGAAAATAGAGGAGTCAGAGAGGATTGCAAGTTTTGGATCTCAGTGACTGAAAACAGGGAAACTCTATTTGCTGAGATGGGACCTCAGCAAGAGAATCAAGTTTTAGACAAGATCTGGAATTCACTGTGGACCTCTCAGAAATCCAAGAGAAGTAGAGAAGCGAGTTGGATATAAACCTTTGCAGTTCAAGAGAGAGGTCAGGGAGATGTCGAACTGGGCGCCCATCCCAGAGAGATGGAAGTTAAAACCATGAGCAGGACTGGCGCCCCAAGAGAACGAATGCAGAGAAACACGTGCTCCCCAGATGGAGCCATGGAGTGCTCCAGAATCTCGAGGTTTCGGAGGGGTAGAATTGTTTATATACATGCAATTCTACAAGTTTAATATTAATTAATTTCCCTGGACTGAATAATAGGAGTTTGACTAGGTTCACTTCAACAGTAACAACATACTTTTAGGATATGATTTAGTAGCAATTTGCTCTTAATGAAACACACTTTATTCAATAAGGGATAGTATCAGGATTTCTTCTTAAAGATTTGAAAAGTTCCCTATAGGTAAGAATGTGTGATGCATGTTGATAAAGAAAAATGAATAACTTTTTAAAAAGAGAAAACCGTCTTTATTGAAGATATGGGCAAAAATGTTCAACAAGAATTTGTAGTGTATCTACAATACACTTTTTCAGTATAATTCAACCCAAACTGACTTTGTATGCTGAGAATCACCATTGTAGGAAGAAAATATTTCCAATGCACACACATCAGACCCACTCCCTCCTTCTGGGGTAAGATCCTTCCCCTAAACACGGAGCTTTGTGCATTCTAAGAGACTGGACTTATGTCTAAAGCCCAACTTAGTGTCCACGTCATTCCAACTGCCAACTATTCAAGGCAGGCAAATGGTTTCACTTACCGTTTTATCTCTATGTGTTCTTGACAAATTTTTATTTGTACATGTTTTATTTGTACATACCTTGTCCCGTTTTTGTAACATTCAAATAAGAATTAAAGATTAGAAGATGCAATTCTCTCTGCAAGTGTTGTTATCCTTTTGTTCAACACTGGGAGTCCGTATGGGAATTGTAAAAGTCAGACATTCTGTCGTCTGTTCTAATCCATTTTTGTAATGACTGTAATTAACACCACCACCTGGAAGACTTAATAGTAGATATGTGTGTGTTCAGAGACAGTATGATGAGTAGTAAATAGTGTTGCAAGCACCTAGTTTTACCACACTGGCAAGAGCTCAGAGTTTGCTCTTTTGCCCTCTCTCTGTCCTGAATTGACTTTATTAGTAAACCTAATTGATGTTTATGAGTCTGTTTTCTTAAATCCTTCTTAATAACTTGTTTACAAAACATTTCCCCATTTCTGTTGATACTTGATTGGTGTATTTGCTGGCAGTTTACTACTATTCTTGGCATTTAAAATATTACTTCCATTAAATAGTAGAGTATTTTTTTCTACTTTTTCTGACAATTATTCCACTTCATGATCTCAATGTGATCAACTAGAAATACAGTATATTCTTTCTATTAATAATAATCTTTTATTAAATCACTTTAGAACTTTTTCTTTTTAACCCCACTACATCAAATTAAATTAATATGAACATAATTTTCAACCATTTGTCAATTTTCAAAGATTGTCAGTTACATAGAAGAGTTTGCCATAAACAATGAAATTAAAATTTAGTACCTTGAAACAGCTCCCTATTCTTCATGAGAAAAATATTTCAGTGATACAATTTTCCTTTTGTTCAAAAAACTAAGAAATCTTAGTTTTCGGTAATGATTACTTTCTGAAATGCCATTTAAAATGGTTGATCACCAGGCCAACTATAAAACATGGCCTACTAACCTACTTTTACCAAGGGATTTTGAATGACTGAGCCTGTTTCTCTCCATGGTCCTGGATTTATGCTGACCATCAAAGTAATAATACAGGGTGTTGTCTTTCATAAATAAAATGCAGGAAATTATCCCTAGATTAACAAAGCATTCTTGTGAAAGTTAAACATGGCACTAAAATCCATTTGCTCTTTTTAAACAAAATGTATTTGAATAATTACTTTCCTTGAGTTGCAACTCTTAAAATCAAGTAATCTAAGAAGTTGGAAAACATGATTCAAAATTACATTTTATTTTAAAGACTTTGCATTGTAAAAGCTTTACTAGACAAATAGTGAAAAGCAACAGATTAAAAATCATTTTTCCTTCCTGTTTTAAAAAGTGTTGAGTTCAGATCCATGTGGCAATGCAAGACATAGCCACCATATAGCAGGAGAACATGGTATTAATGAAACCTTGAGCTCCGCGTAATGTCTTTGATTTTATTCACTCTTCAAAACAGGGTAATGGCTTTGAATCAATGTTGTCAGTGGTGACTCAGCCTGACCCATTTAGAAATGCGTATTTCATAATTCCCTATTTACGGGGGCTTCATACTATGAATGCAGTGCAAACAGAAGCAAGGTCTTCCGCATTTAGAGGCACACTAGCTGGGATTTGTGGCTTTAAAATGAATAAGTATCAATCTTCGAGTAAAAGTAAATAGTTTCTTTACTAATTTCCTTTATGGAAAATTTAATCTAAAGGAATATAAAGTGAAAGCCATATCTCAAAAATCCTAAGAGATTTTTGCATAGACGAAAAATCTTGACCTATTTAAACAATAAGTTTTATATATATATATATATATATATATATATATTTTTTTTTTTTTTTTTTTTTCAGTTTTTGGCTGGGGCCTGGTTTGAGCCCTCCACCTCTGGCATATGGGGCTGGCGCCCTACTCCGTTGAGCCACAGGTGCCACCTATATATATATATATTTAAGTGGTAAAATTCTTAAAAAGAAAATAGGATAAATCTTCAGAGCATAAGTAAATTCATTGCAGGTTTAAATGGGACAAATTAGAACAAAGGAAAATCTTAAGAGTGTCTTTTTTATGCCAGTACTATATTTAACAATGGCCAAGGGGGAAAATGTGGAAAGTATACTTGAACGTTTCTCTGGGAAGTTGACAGTTTATACATTAGGCCAAATACAGGCGTAACTCAGAGATGTTGTGGGCTTGGTTCTAGACCACTGCAATAAAAGCAAATGCCATGTTAAAACAAGCCATTTGAACTTTTTGGTTTTTGGTACATATAAAAGTTATGCTTACACTGTATTGTAGTCTATTAAGTGTGCAATAGTGTTATGTCTAACAAAACAGTGTGTGTATCTTAATTTAAAAAAAACTCTAAGCTGGACAGAGTAGATCCTGCCTGTGATCCCAGCACTTTGGGAGACAGAGCCAGGAGGGTTGTTTGAGGCCAGGAGTTCAACAGGGTGAGACCCTGTCTCTACAAAAAAAATTATTATTTATTTATTTATTTTTTTTACCCAAGCTTCTGAAGAGGCTGAGGCAGGAGGATTGCTTGAATGCAGAAGTTCAAGGTTACAATGAACTATGACTACACCACACCATGGTAGTTCACAGCAACCTCAAACTCCTGGGCTTGAGTAATCCTCTTGCCTCAGCCTCCCAAGTAGCTGGGACCACAGGTGCCTGCTACAATGCCCAATTAGTTTTGGGTATTCTGGGGTTATTTTTGTTTGTTTGTTTGTTTGTTTTCTATTTTTAGTAGAAACGGGGGTCTCACTCTGGCTCAGGCTGGTCTCAAATTCCTGAGCCAAGCAATCTACCCGCCTCAGCCTCTCAGAGTGCTAGGATTACAGGCATGAGTCACTGTGCCCAGCCTGTGGGATCCTTTTTTTCAAAAATAAAAATAAAAAGACTTTATTGCTAAAAAATGCTAACAATGATCAGAACCTTTGGCCAGTCATAATCTTTTTGCTAGTAGAGGGTCTTGCAGAGTGGTGAGTACTGAAGGTTGAGGAACTGTGACAATCTCTTAAAATAAGATAATTGTGAAGTTTGCACATTGTTTGCCCCTTCCTTTCATGAAATATCTCTGTTGTATGTTATGCTATTTTATAGCATTTTACCCACAGAATTTCTTTCAAAATTGGAATCAATCCTCTCAAACCTTGATACTGCTTTATCAACTAAGTTTATGTAAAATTCTAAATCATTTGTTGTCGTTTCTACAGTGTTCACCCCATCTTCACCAGGAGTATATTCCAGCTCAATAAACCACTTTCTCTGCTCATCATCAGAAGCAACGTATCATTCAAGTTGTATCATGAGATTGCAGCAACTAGCCACATCTTCAGGCTCTACTTCTAATTCCAGTTTTCTTGCTATTTCCAACACATCTGTAGTCTTCCAGGAAGAATGGAATCAACTTCTTCCAAATTCCCATTAATGTTGATATTTTGACCTCCTCCCATGCTACAGAAATACGCTCAATGGCACTGCAACTAGTGAAACCTTTCCAGAGGTTTTCAATTTACTCTGCCCAGAAGAATCACTACCTTCGGCAGCTATAGCCTTATGAAATGTATTTCTTAAATAAGAAGATTCGAAAGCCAAAATTATTTTTTGATCCATGGGCTGTGTTAGGAGGTATGAAAACAACATCAATCTCCTTGTACATCTTCGTAAGAGCCCTTGGCTGACCAGCTATCATCTCCATGAGCAGTAAAATCTTTAAAGCCATCTCTTTTTCTGAGCACAAGGTCTCAAGGATGGGCTTAAAATATTCTATAAACCCTTCTATAAACAGATGTGCTGTCATCCAGGCTTTGTTGTTCCTTTTCTAGAGCACAGGCAGAATAGATTCAGTATTATTCTTAAGGGCCACAGTATTTCCAGAAAGGTAAATGAGCACTGGCTGGAATTTATTTTATTTTATTTTATTTTTTTTTGAGACAGTCTCATTATGCCATCCTTGGTAGAGTGCTATGGCATCACAGCTCACAGCAACCTCCAACTCATGGGCTCAAGTGATTTTCTTGCCTCAGCCTCCCAGGTAGCTGGGACTACAGGAGCCTGCCACAACGCCTGGCTATTTTTTGTTGCCTTGGTGCATCGTTGCTTAGCTGGCCCAGGTCAAGCTCGAACTCTCCACCTTTGGTGTATGTGGCTGGCACTGTAACCCCTGTGCTACAGGTGCCCAGCCTGGCTTCAGTTTAAATCACCTGCTACCTTATCCCCTAATAAGAGAGTCACTTTGTCCTTGGAAGCTTTGAAGCCAGACATGACTTCTCCTTTCTAGCTGTGAAAATCCTGGATGGCATCTGCTTCCAGTACAAGGCTATTTTGTGCACATTGAAAATCTGTCGTTGAATGTAGCCACCTTCACCTGTTATCTCAGCTGGATCTTCTGGATAACTTGCTGCAGCTTCTCCATCAGCACCTGCTGTATTACCTTATACTTTTATGTTATGGAGATGTCTTCTTTCCTTAAACCTCATGAACCAACCTCTGCTAGCTTCCAGCTTTTCTTCTGCAACTTCCTCACCTCTCTCGTCCTTCATAGAATTGAAGAGAATCAGAGCCTTTCTCTGAATTAGGTTTTGGCTAGTTTGATCTTTATCCAGAGCATGCAAACTTTCTCCATATCAGTAATAAAGCTGTTTTACTTTCTTATCATTTATGTATTCACTGAAGTAGCACTTTTAATTTCTTCTGAGAATTTTTTTCATTGCAGTCACAGCCTGGCTACCTGTTTTACACAAGAGGCCAAAGCCTGGCTTTGGGTTCATCTCAGCTTCTGATGTGCCTTCCTCACTGCTTAATCATTTCTAGATTTTGACTTAAAGTGAGAGACATGTGACTCTTCCTTTCACTTCATCACTTAGAAGCCATTGTAGAGTTACTAATTGGCCTAATTTCAGTATTGTTGAGTTTTAGGGAATTGGGAGACCTGAAGAGAGGGAGAGAGATGAAGGACTAGCCAGTCAGTGGAGCAGTCAGAGTACACATGACATCAATGAGTGAAGTTTGCCATCTGATATGGGCACAGTTTGTTACAATGGAAACAATAGTAACATTGATCATATGCCACCATAACAGATACACTTAGAATGAAGATGTTTTAAATATTATAAGAATTACCAAAATGTGACACAGAGACATGAAGTGAGCACATGCTATTAGGAAAATGGTGCCCATACACTGGTTCAATGCAGGGTTGTCATAAAACTTCAATTTATAAAGAACACAGTATCTTCAAATTGCAATAAAGTGAGGTATGCCTCACTGTAAACAATTTCACTGGGGAAGTTCTGAAATCATGTTAAATTCTGTATACATAAGAATTAACCTTACCTAAAGAGAGGTAGGCCTTTACCTTTAGCTCCTGGGAGATAATCTCTTCTTAGTGCTTAGAATGTCCTGCTTGATAGGAGGGTCTTACTTACCTAGGGACCTTGGGCCACACTAGGCTGTCTAACAGGGAGGGCCATGTGGTATCTGCTTGCCCTGGGAGACAAGGGTGGTTGGAGACTAAAGGTCAACCACCCAGGCAATCAACCATTTCTCAAACCGCAGTGAGAACTCAGGTGAGCTTTCCTGGTTGGCAATACTCCATGGATACTGTCGTACCTAATTGCCTGAAGAAATTTAGCACTCTCCATGATCTAAATGGAAGAGTAAGCTCTGTACGTGGATTTTTTTCTAGATTCTTCACCATGTCTCTTTCCCTGGCTGATCTTAATGTGTCTCCTTTCCTTGTAATTAGCCACAACCATGCATATAACACATTTCAGTGTGTTCTGTGAGTCCTTCTAGCAAATAATTGAATTTGAGGCTAGTCTTGAGGACCCCTGAACTCTGCAGTTGGTGTCATAAGTAAAGACGGCCTTGAGGATTGCCTGGAACTTTGTAGCTCTCCAACATTGACATCTCTTTTTATGCTTGCCAATATTTTCGGTGAAATTTTGGTTGCACAATTTTACTAGCGTAACAGTCAGTACAGCTGTTCCCAAACATTCTAGTTTTCTTTCTGCAAGCAGGAGGTACGAGTTCCCTAATCAAAGTCAGGTGTGGCCATTTCAACTACCTTTGCCCAATGAAATGGCAATGGAACTGTCATACAGTTAGAAGCTGAAGATGCAGTGTATGATTCACACTCTTTCTTTCCCTTGGCCACAGACTATTTGCTAAGCAGTGGCTGCTGCTCCATCATCCTTGGTTCCAGAATGAAGACAGCAGGGAACAAAGCTTTATTACTTAGAAACAAAAGGAAATGAGCATGATATATACAGCATAGATGAATTGCAAAACAATTACGCTTAGTGCAAAAAACCAGACAATAAAAGAGTGCCCCTTGTATGACCCAGTGTATATATGAAGCAATGCATATGACCAGAAAGCAGACGGGAGAAAAGCGTGAAGGAGGGACTACAGAGGGATAGGAAAACTTTGGGAAGGTACGCGTGTGTTCGTTATCTTGATTACAGTGATGGTTTCAAGAATGCCAACACTTACCAAATTATGTGTTTTAAATATGTACAGTTTGTTAATAAGACCTCAATATATCTGTTTGTAAACAAACAAAATGTATGAAGGGCTCTGTATGTGTCCATATGGAACTATGTTCGTGACGTTGTAGACAAGGGGGGATCTTCCAGAGTTATGTATGGTTTGATCTCAGTTTTTAAAATAAAATTAAGAAAAAAGTAAGCCTCACCCCTGATTAGAACTATGAGAGCTCACTTACACGGGGCTTACTTACTTTTCTGCCTTTGCCACCCGGGAAACAGCAAGACCAACCCTGTTCTTCCTCAGTCTCCTCCATTGTGAAGGGGATCAAATGAAGCCCCTTATGATGCTCCACTTTCACTTAAAGAATAGCAAATATATCGTCTCTTCTTTGTCACTTTGTTCCTGACATTTTCTTTTCTCCAGCTTCCTTTTCTGTAAGAATACAGTATACAATGCATATAACATACAAGACCCGCGCTAGACGACTGTTTATGTCATGGGTAAGGCTTCCGGTCAACAGCACTCAAAAGATGCTGGGATAGTCTACCGCGCCGGGGTCAGCATCCCTCACCTGGCATTGCACAGGGTCAACCGTACATTGTAAAGGGGGACGCTTCCCGGGGCAGCTGGATTCCAGAAACTGAGCAGTTCACTCCTATTTGGAGAGGACAGCCGTCTGTTTTAGAGGCAGGCCGTGTCAGGCATTTAGTTGAAGACCCGGAGGCAGGAAACTTTTCACTTGCCACTTAAGAGGAGCTCCAGGAAACCCCACCCCACAGCCAGCGGCAGGTCTCCGGGGGCTCTGGACACGCAGCAGGACCCGACACCCGCCCCAGGTGGGAGCTGGGCGCATGCGCCGAGGCCAGGGAGCCCGGGGGCCGGGGGTCGAGGAGGGGCGGGGTCGAGGAGGGGGCGTGGCGTGGCGTGGCGTGGTCGGGGAGGGGCGGGGTCGGGGCGGGGTCGGGGCGGGGTCGGGGAGGGGCGGGGCGGGCCTGGGGGCCGTCGCGGTCCGTGCGGGTCCGAGCCCAGGTCCTCCGCCTCCCGGCCGGGGCGGGGCGCTGTTCGCGCAGTCCCGGCGCCGACGGCTCGGCGGCTGAGGTCCGGCCTTGAACGCCTCCCGTCAGACCTACCAGGTAGCGTTTCCTTCTGGGGGTCGCGGGGCGGTGCCGCGGGCGGGGGCTCCGGGAGGCGGGGGCGGCGCGCGTCCTCCGGGCGCTGCGGGGCGGGGGCCGCCACCCCGGCCGCGGGGCCGTCTCGGGGGTCCTGGTGGAGCCGCCCCGAGCACCCGGGTTTGCGGTGCCCGGAGCGCGGCGTGCAGCCGGGGGCTGGTTCTTACCCGGCCGAGCCCCGGAGCCAGGTCTGTGGTCATCTGTGCAGGGTAAGGACAGAGACAGGCTTGGGTGCGTCTTCCCCTTCTCTCCCGGCCTGTCCGCTGAGCGTAGCTGCGGGGCACTCGGAGAGGGAAACTGCTGGCTCAGGTGTGCTCCGCTCAGGGACCTTAACGCGTTGCCCGATTCAGTTGTGCACCTTGCTTTCAAAAGGTGTCTTCAGTCTTTTTATATTTTGGAAAGCTCAGTTGTCATACGACGTATTTAAAAATGAACATACTTATCCTAAAATGAAAAGTTTTCCTTTTAGGTAGATATATCTTAATACCACAGAGAGATTTGAGAGGGGGTAGAAAATTGCTACACCAGTGATAAAACGTGAGAATAGCAAAAAGATGACAACCACTGCTTTAGAAAATATTCGGCATACCTACTTCTTTTGTGTCCCTCAAACCTGGATGAAAATTTTATGTGATTTTGATGTTATTATAGAACTCTAGCTTAGACTTAGAAGAGAAGTTAAGAGTTAGGCGGGCTCCAAAGAACATAAATCTTTTTGGCAGTATCCCTAACACATTTGTGTTTCGTCCTCTGCTAGGAGTATATTTAGTGGAAAGCACAACTGATTCTTCTGTGTGTTTCCACGCCCCTTGTCCTTTCTGCGTGTGCTCCCCCTACCACTGCTCTGATGGCTCGGAGTCCAGGCCCCGGGCAGGGACCACCTGCAGGGGGCAGCAATCTGATTGCTCAGTGTGCAACTTTAGATAGCAAATTAGGTAAAGAACATTTGATAATTATTTCTGTTCGTTTTCTTTTCTTTTTTTTTTTTTTTAATTGTTGGGGATTCATCTAGGTTACAAAGAACCAGGTTACACTGCTTGCATTTTAGGTTAGGTAAAGTCCCTCTTATAATTGTGTCCTGCCCCAAGAGGTGTGTCACACGCCGTGACCCCCACCTCTCTCTCTCTCTCTCTCTCCTCCCCCATTCCCCCACCTCCTGCGATGTACTAGCGTCAATTGTCCTCTTATCAGAATGGAGTACATTGGATTCTTGCTTATCCATTCTTATGATGCTTTACTAAGAATGTGTTTCAACTCCATCCAGGTTAATACAAAAGAGGTAAAGTCACTATCTTTTTCTGGCTGAATAGTATTCCATGGTGTACATATACCACAGCTTGTTAATCCATTCCTGGGTTGGTGGGCATTTAGGTTGTTTCTACAATTTGGCAATTGTAAATTAAGCTGCAGTACACAGTCTAGAGCAAATGTCCTTATGATAAAATGATTCTTTTTTTCTTCTGGATGGATGCCCAGTAATGGGATTGCAGGATCAAATGAGAGGTCTAATTAGAGTTCTCTGAGGATTCTCCATACTTCCTTCCAAAAAGATACTAGTTTGCAGTCCCACCAGCAGTGTAAAAGTGTTCCCTTCTCTCCACATCCACGCCAGCATCTACAGTTTTGAGACTTTGCGATGTGGACCATTCTCACTGGGGTTAGGTGTTATCTCAGAGTGGTTTTTATTGGCATTGCTCTTATAATTAGGGAAGATGAGCATTTTTCCACATGATTGTTAGCCATTCATCTGTCTTCTTTAGAGAAGGTTCTATTCATCTCTCTTGCCCATTGATAGAAGGGATTGTTGGCTCTTTTAATGTTGCTTAATTTGAGTTCTCTGTAGATCCTAGTTATCAAGCTCTTGTCTGATTCATAATATGCAAATATCTTTTCCCATTCTGATGGTTGTCTATTTGCTTTGGTTGTTGTCTTCTTAGCTGTACAGAGGCTTTTCAATTTACTTAAGTCCCATTTGTTTATTTTTGTTGTTGTTGAAATTGCCACTGAAGTCTTCTTCATAAAGTCTTTCCCTAGGCCAGTACCTTCAAGTGTTTTCCCCATACTTTCTTTGAGGATTTTTATTGTTTCATGCCTTAGATTTAGATCTTTTATCCATCTTGAATCAATTTGAGTAAGTGGAGAAAGGTGTGGGTCCAGTTTCAGTCTTTACATGTGGCTATCCAGTTCTCTCAGCACCATTTGTTGTATAGGGATTCTTTCCCCCAGTGTAGGTTCGTGTTTAGTTTATCAAAGATCAGGTGGCTATAAGATATTAGTTTCATCACACGGTTTTTCTATTAAGTTCCAGATGTCTATGTCTATATTTTTGTGCCAATGCCATGCTGTTTTGATCACTATGGGCTTGTGGTACAGCCTAAAGTCTGGTAGACTGATGTCCCTGGCTTTGTTTTTATTACTAAGAATTGCCTTAGCTATACAGGGTTAATTTCTGGTTTCATACAAAACAAAGAATTATTTTCCCCAAATCTTGAAAGTATGAGGTTGGTATTTTAATGGGGATTGCATTTAATCTGTTGATTGCTTTAGAAAGTACATTTTCACAATGTTGATTCTTCCCAGCCATGAGCATGGTATGTTCTTCCATTTGTTAATATCTTCTGCTATTTCTTTTCCTAGAGTTTTGTAATTGTTTTCATAGAAGTCCTTCATCTCTTTTGTATAGTCCTAGGTATTTCATTTTCTTTGAAGCTACTGTGAAGGGAATTATGTTCTTGATTAACTTCTCCTTTTGGCTGTTATTGGCATATACAAAGGCTACTGATTTGTGGACATTGATTTTATAACCTGAGATATTACTGTATTTTTTGGTCACTTCCAGGAGTTTTGGGGTTGAGTCTTTGGGGTTGTCTAAGTATAAGATCATATCATCAGCAAAGAGGGAGATCACTTGGATGCCGTTTATTACCTTGTCTTGCCTGATTGCTTTGGCTAGAACTTCCAGCACTATGTTGAATAGTAGTGGTGATAGAGGACAGCCTTGTCTGGTTCCAGTCCTGAGTGGAAAAGCTTTCAGTTTTACTCTATTCATTAGCTTGTGGGCTTTCAGTTTTACTCTAACATTAGCTGTGGGCTTGTCATAGATGGCTTCTATCAATTTAAGAAACGTGCCACTTATGCCTATATTCTTCAGAGTTCTAATTAGAAAAGGATGTTGAATTTTATCGAGTGCTTTTCTGCATCTATTGAGAGGATCATATGGTCCTAGTTTTTCCTTCTATTGATATGGTGAATTACGTTTATGGACTTGCATATGTTAAAGCAGCCTTACATCCCTGGGATGAAATCTACTTGATCACGATGTATGACTTTTTTAATGAGAAGCTGTAATCCCTTGGCTAGAATTTTTTTTGAGAATTTTTGCATCTATATTCATTAGTGAAATGGGTCTAAAGTTCTCCTTTTTAGTTGGTTCTTTTCCTGATTTTGGTATCGGAGTGATGTTTGCTTCATAGAACGTGTTGGGGAAGATTCCTTCCTTTTCAATTTTTAGGAACAGTTTCTGTAGAATGGGTATAAGCTCTTCTTTGAAAGTTTGATAGAATTCTGGAGTGAAGCCATTTGTACGAGGGCATTTTTTTTGTTGGTATTTGTGTTCATTTTCATCTTGCCACATCTAACAAACTGGTCTGGCCTTTTGAATCTTTATTCTGTTATCTGCGTGTTTACATATTATTTCTTTTGTGACAGTTGACAACTGGAAACATCTTAAAGTAACTTCTGTATGTTCATTTAACTGATCTGGTAGAACACTGTGATGATGCAGAAGATAGTTGCTTCCATTTCTGTTACTGGGTTGGTGCTGGATGTTCAGCCTTTCATCTGATGTCTTTGATAATTTTGCCCTCAAGAATTCTATGGGAAATTTCTTAGATACTTTTAGAGAATAGTATTCACATGATCACCTGATCTACCAAATGAAAACACATATCACAGGAGGAATATGCATGAAAGTGGTTAGGGAAGCCACTAAGTGACCTTTGAGTTATCAATAATTCTTTGCTAAATGCGAATAAACCTGTTTCATACTCCAATTGTGCTCAAGGTCAGGGCCAACTTGCTTGTTTCTCCCTTTTTGGAAGTATGGTTGATCACTTAATGGTGTCCTGTATTCTGGTTTTGTCCTCAAAGTTCCACGTAATGACTCTGAAGCAAACAAATTCCTTCAGCAACCAGGGAAGTAATTCCTCTGATCCTGGAGACTTCCATGAACTGATTGAAATAGGTTACTTGTGTATCATCTTCTTATCAGTGTTAGGTAGCAAGTCCCTGCTTATTTAGCCTTACCAGATTGTATCGGTATCCTCAAACACAGGGGTGTCCAGCCTACAGCCCCTTGGGCTGTATGCTGATTTCATAAGGACTTTTTTTGCTTATCTATAGTATTGGATATCATGAAAAGTATGCACAGACCTTTTTTGTTGCTAATCAGCTTTTGTTAGTGTTCGTGTATTTAATGTGGGGCCCAAGACAACTCTTCCATTGTGGGACAGAGAATTTTTTTCTGGGTTGGACACCCCAGCTCTTGCATAAAGAATGGCCAACAGTGTAACTCAATAGAAAAGTTTCGTATTTGTCTGATTGAGGGCAAATCAAGTCAAATGCAAGTCACTGGACTCATCTGCCTTGTTTCTGGTGTTCTGAATGCCCCAGTTCCTTTCACCCCACTTCAGGAATTTAAAGGAGGGAGAGCCACCCTTGACATTATCTGAAAATAGGTGCTTGGCTTTCAGGGAAACAGCATGTGGCAATGGGACAATCGAACTGTGAATATTGAGCCCAAATACTTTTCCTCTGTCTGTCCTTCCCAGTTTTACTGTGAGGGTTTAGGGGGTGAGATTCAAAGAGAAATAGAGAACTAGCAGGTGCTAGGACAGTAAAGATTTATGAGAAGTTTTTTACAGTGTTTTGTTTACCTCCTCTATGTACTTGAGTTTGGTTTATAAAAGTAGTAGAAGATATTTACTTATTTATTTTTACTTTGCAGCATTTATTCATGATGCCAAAGTCATGATTTTTTAATCCTGGTATAGACCTCTTATTATTTTCTTCTGTGTTCTTAGACTTTGGTGCTAACTTTTCCTTAAATTTGTCAAACCTCGGGGCGATATGAATGAATCAATGTCAAGTCTATCTATACAAATGAAATTTTTTAAGATTCAAAAGCATATGTCCTATTAACAGCAGACTAGTCAAGCCATATTCATATAAGAATGATAAAATAAAAGTTATAGGCCTGCCTATTTAGTTATCATACTGTAATGTTATGAACTGAAACACAAAGGTTTACACAGCCTACAAACAATTGTAGTCACAAACTACCTTACATATTTTGTGTTATCTCTGTATACCTGTTAATTAAAATGAATTTTCAGGGCCCTTTGACTGTTTGATTTAAGAATTAAGCCTTGATAGAGCTTCAGGTATAATTTCTGGCAAGTGTTGAAGTATTTCCACTGACCAGGTTAGTTTTTTATGAACAAAAGATTGTTTTGGAATCAATAATATCGTAACAAAATCATTCAGTGTGTGTAGTGGTATATAAATATCCTAAGCATAAAACTATTGGATGTTTATTAATATATTCTGATGAATATGTTTTTGTGGTATTTTGCCAAGATAGGAAGTGAAATCAAATGGATGTTGGTGAGTACCCCACGGCAGCAGTTACTTCATTGCGTTGGTTCAGAGTGACTTATAACTTGGAAGCCTTCCTTAGGTAAGAAAGGCTTGAAAAAGAAATGATCAGTTTTTTAAATGATCACATATATTTAGGCTAGAATGTTTACATCAACATTTTCTAGCTAATAAAGATCAATTTGTCTTACATTTAAAAATATATATTATAATGCACATAGCCATCAAATTATTTTATGCGTGAGTTTTATGCTCTGAAAATGAATGTAAATAAGGGAAAAGAAATTTAAAGTGTTATTTTTCATAAATTATTGGCATTAATATGATATTCTATTTGTATTAATTCTTCTGTCAGTGAATTGGCAAATTTAATAATTTTACTAAGTAATTTTAAGTATCAATATATGTTATACGCAATGATATTTAATATATAGAACAATCACTTTGTTTAGAACTGTAAGACAGTTCTCTAACCTGGGATTTGGATGAAGTCTTTGTTTTATGTTTGGCTTCACTGCTTTTAGAGCAAAGGATTAAATTAGGGCTAATTGGTTTTGCAATAATTCAGTGAAATGCTAACTATCTGTTTTGTAGGTTTCCAAGTGAAGCAATTACAAACAAAATTGAGATATAGCATTGGCACTGTTTTTCCTTTCCATTTCATTTTTCCAAACCCTGAAGATGACTTTTCATTTTGTTCAATTACTTTATAGGTTAGTCCTGCTTCTGGGATCCAACTCTATGTTGTGGTTAAGAAATGTTTCACATCATACAGAGTGAATGACAAAACAGAAATATTTACATATTAAAAAATATTACATTTGAAGGTAGGTTTCAGTTGTGACACTGAATCTTCCTTGTGTATATGGCTAATATTAAAAGGTGAAAGGAGGGTTAAATAGTTAACCAAAGTTAATGTTCAGAACCACTGTTACCATTATTTTGCCTTTCAAATAATTGTATACTTAAAATACTTTGGATTCTTAAATGAAATAGATGTACAAAATGACCATATATACTTGAATATATCTGGACTTTAAACTCCTTGTGTCTCAAGCTGGCTGATACCTGGAGATTCATTACTTCTTTTTTGGAGGAGAAGAATGCTCATTCCTTTGCTGTTTTACCTTAACTGGAGAGGATCTGGGGTGTTACACAAAGACTTTGTCCCTGCCATGTCTAGCCTCTCTAGAGTTTCTATATCCAGGCTGTCATCTGAAAGTTGTTGCAGATCATTTGAGTTTTTGTTAGACCTGTGCTTTGACTTGAGTAATGGATAGTAAGAAAACTGCATTGGACAATTTAATATAGCAACAGACCGGACCTTTTACTAAGTACTTACTGTCTGTTGGCATTTAAAGTACTTTAATCCTCCCAATAACCTTACGAGATAGGTACTGCCTTTATCCCTGCTGTACAGAGAAGGAAACTTTATTTGCTCTAACAAGATTGTATGTGTACAGTTAGTAAGTGACAGAGCTGAGCTAAAATTCATACCTGTGCTTTTTATTATGGTTTACTGTCTCCCAGACCTCCCAGGAGTTCTTAGCACAGTTAAAAAACGATGCTTTCTCCTTTGTAGGCAATAGTAACATACAGTAATTGACTAGGGATAATCCTGGGACATACACTGCTTCCGTGGACATTTCCTATTGGAAGCCTCCCCAGCTGCCTCTTCCGCACACAAATTCAATCAAATGCCATTTTATTTTTCTTCCATCGAGACTTGTCCCAACTTAGCTCAGCATTTATCACCACTGTGTTTCACTATTTGACTACAGCTTTTTGAGAACAGGTTTGTACTTATTACCTCTGAATCCCCTGCACAAAGCAGCACCTATCCATGGGAGAAAGTGGAAGATTACTACTAAAATTGTGTTCATTAAATTGCTTTTCATTTTCAAATGTTATTTTGTACTTTGTAACTTGAAAAAATTATCAAAAACTTAACGTGTTTTAATGTTTACAGAATGAAGAGGAACAATTTGTCTGTTGCAAATAAAATTGTCCCGTCTTCACCAACAGCAAAACAGCCAAAACTTGAGTTCTTCTCTTCTTTGAACCAGACTCATGAGTACACTGTTCTAGACTGGGGGAGTTTGCCTCTTCACGTAGTATTACAGATTTTTCAGTATCTTCCTTTAATAGACCGGGCCCGTGCATCTTCTGTCTGTAGGAGATGGAATGAAGTTTTTCATATTCCTGACCTGTGGAGAAAGTTTGAATTTGAGCTAAACCAGTCAGCTACTTCCTATTTTAAGTCCACTCATCCTGATCTCATTCAGCAAATTATTAAAAAGCATGCTGCCCATCTTCAATACGTCAGCTTTAGGGTAAGAAGAGTAAGCATTCAATAAAAACAATGACTTATGTTTTGTTAACAACATATTTGGATGTCTCAGTCCTTATTCTGAGGCAGTCAGTGCATTTTGCAGAAGTTTTGTCATTTTCTTGTAATTATTTGTGTAGGTAGAAATGTAGAATTTGAGCTGGAATTGAAAACCTTAAAATTCCGTTGTATGCCATTATTAAAGTTCAGGTAATTGTAAAAGACTTGAAAGTCTGAAGTGCTTGGAAAGTTATTTTGTCATCATCTGTTTTCCCTTTATAGTCTGGGGCATTTTGTATATAAAAAAAAAAAAATTTCTATTATAGCTTGAAGGTATATATAAAACTTTGTAATTGAATTCTGTTAAATAATTATATTGCCAGTAACTTTAGATAAATTATTTTCAGGAAATTATTGAAGATTAAAAATTATCTTTATAGGTTGATAGTAGCACCGAGTCAGCAGAAGCTGCCTGTGGTATACTTTCTCAGCTGGTCAATTGTTCTATCCACACCTTGGGCTTGATTTCAACAGCCAAGCCAAGCTTTATGAATGTGTCAAAGGTAAGGATACCATGCTTTATTGTGAGCTATACTAAAATCCTAAATATTGCCAAAGTAAGCAAAAACTATTCTTTTCCTACATGTAGTCGAAGTGTTATTTAAAGCAGTTTTCTGTTAACTAGTGCTTACTTTTGCAAAAATAGTTTTATGCATGTTTTCATTGTTTAGTTGTCTTTTGCGATTTTGGTAATTGTTCCCACAGTCAGTGTCATTAACATAAAATTTAGATTTTTTGCTTACTGTTTTCAAGTGTTAGTTTATGTAGTTACTGTGAATTTAGATCCTGTAGAGGCAATAATGGATATTTCCCTGTAAGCTGTATGGTCTCCGTTGAAGGCAGAACAATGTAACATTTAACTGAATGAACTAGACTAGTGAGAATGATGTTTGGGTTTGTATTACAGAAACTCCAAAGCAATAGTGAGTTAAAAAGCGTGCTTGAAGTTTATTTCTCTTACACGAAAGAAACCCATAGGTGAGACAATCCATAGCCAGTAGGAAGTTGTTGGGAACCTCGACTCCTTCCTGCCAGTCTACTCTTTCCGAGGTGTTTTCTTCATCTAAGGTGGCTCTAAGAGCTCCGGCCATCACGTCCTTGCTCTAGGCTCTTGGAGGAAAGAAACAGAGCTAGAATGATATGCTTCTCCTTTTTAAGGACCCTGCCCATATATACCATAGAATGTTTCTCTTTATATCTCACTCTGTGGCCATGCCAGATTTCAGAGAGGTTGGGAACTCTTTTGACCAGGTGGCATTGTGCCCAGTTAAAAATTGGGATTGAGGGTGGTGCCTGTGGCTCAAAGGAGTAGGGCGCCGGCTCCATACACCGGAGGTGGCAGGTTCAAGCCCAGCCCTGGCCAAAAACTGCAAAACAAAAGAAAAATTGGGATTGGATTACCAAAGAAGAAAGGGTGAATGGCTGTTAGGAAGCAGCAAATAGCAGTTTCTGCCATAGAAACGAATAACTGGTTTTTCTTCATTTAGGCCTCAACTTGAATGCCATCTCCTCAGAGAGGCCTGCCTTAACCACTTTTGCTACAACACTTCTTCCTCTGTGTTACATTATTTAATCTACTTTGCATCATTTATTGGCCCTTGAAGCCACCTCACTTACTTACTTAATATATTTTTTCTCTCCCCCTCGACACTAAAACATAAGCTCATTGAAGGTATAGAGTCTGTCCATTTTATTTACTGTTATAAACCCAGAATTAGAATAGTGCCTGATGTATACAACGAGCACTCAATTATGGTAATTGGTAAAACTGGTTAATGGAAACTTTCCTATAGAAGATGAAGGAATCGCAGCAGCATCTCTCTCATAAACTGGGTCATGCTCTCTTTCAGCCAGCGTTTCTGCTAGCCTGTTTATCTTTTAAAAAGATATGTTGGGAAAAAATGGGTCACTTGAGGATTAGAGTAACGTAAGTAATCAGATGAAAATTTATTACCTTTTTTTTTTTTTTTTGAGGTAGTGTCTCACTCTGTCACCCGGCTAGAGTGCTATAGTGTCATCATAGCTCACAGCACCCTCAAACTCCTAGGTTCAAGCAGTCCTCCTGCCTCAGCTTCCTAAGTAGCTGAGATTACAGGCACCTGCTACCACACCTGACTCATTTTTCTATTTTTAGTAGAGACAGGGTCTCACGCTTGCTCAGGCTGCTCTCAAACTCCTGACCTCAGGCAGTCCTCTCACTTTGGCCTCCCAGAGTGCTAAGAGTACAGGCCTGAAAACTTATTACTGCTAAAGGGTTGTTTCCTTGTTTGTGAACTATAGAATTAGACTAGCCTGAAATTTGTAGATTTTAAAAATTATCTGTAAGGCTGCACATCTGTTTCCAGGGCCAGCTTCTAGGGTGGCTCATGTACCAGGAATTAGCAAGGTTTATTGCAACCTCCGCCTCTACAGTTTAAAATGAACTCTGTAGCTTCTGGCAAGATTTTCAGATCTCTATGAGACTCAATTTTTTCATTTTTAAACTAAGGAAAAATAAGATAAAGTATAGTATCTTGCTAATCATAAAAGTGCTAAAAATATATTCCTATTATGAAATATGTTTAAATTTGTCCTTCAGGACAAATACAGTCAATTGAGAATTGATTAAAGGGAAGATAAACCTTGCTTTTAGATTTCTCTAATAATTTTGGCTCCATGAATTTTAGATAAAAGGCCTGTCTCTTCTACCATTTGAAAGTTTGTAAAAATCAGTTTACAATTAGTCTATATCAATGAATTTTCTTATGAGTTAATTAATGTTTATAATCAATTGGGTCATTCTCACAGGGACAATAGAAGCTTTGGTAGAATCTATATTGATTTTGAAAAAGGAACAATGATCAGGCATAAGTTTGGTTTCCAGACTTTCTGTCCTTGCCAAAAAATACTGGAAATACTCGTGAAATCCTACTCCTTCTAAAGAGCTTTAGTTTGTCAGTCTCCAAGGCATATCAAGATTTGCATTTACTTTGGATCATTTGTTAGGAAAAGCATGCCATTGTGACATCTTTTTATTCACTTACGCAGTCAACAAATGTTTACTCACGATCCACCATATCCCAGATACTATTTTAGGTATTGGAAATATAAGAGCAAATAAACAAATAAAAATTTGTCTTCTAGGGAAGAGATTGAAAGGTCCAGATAGTAAATATTTTAGGCTTTGAGAGCCATGTAGTCCCATGGTAGTTAAGCAGGCCTCCTGCCTCAGCCTGTAACAAATCATTACTGTAATTTTTTTCAAAAGAAGTCAGTCCACAAGCTATATATAGTTTAAATGGTTTCTCATGAGAATTTTACACATACTTTTTTTCTTATTGCCATTCAAGACTCATTTTGCAGCTATTCAACTCCAGCACGGCAGTGTGGGCGCAGAGACAGAATATATAAACAAGGGGGCGTGGCCGTGTTCCCCTCAAATTTTATGTATGGGCACTGCAATTTGAGTTTCATGTTACTTTCACTTGTCACAAAATACTATTTAAATTTTTTCCCAACCATTTAAAAATGTACAACCACGGGGAGAGAGGAGGGGGATGGGTGTGCTCCCACTTACTGGGCACAATGTTAGGGCATATGGCACACCTCTGGGGGGTGGAACATAATTATAAGAGGAATTCTACCTCACAAACGCAAACATTGTAACCTAATTCTTTGTGTCCTCAAATTAACCTGAAACAATAAAAAAAGCACAACCATTCTTAGCTTGCGAGGGATACAATAACAGGGTGTAGGTCAGATTCAGTGAAGGGTTAATCATTTCCTCAATCTAGGAAATAAATGTACCGTCATTTTATCCTTTTAATATGGAAAATCAATTCCTTAACTTTGGAAAATGTGTTTTAATGAAATGTTTGAAACTTTTTCCTTTATTACTATTTCATTTATCAATTATAAAACTATTAAACTATACTCGGTTATAAAAATGTCTTCAACTGCCTAATGAGTCTATGGAAACAGCAACATATTAATTGTTCTGACTATGTTATCACTAGCATGTGTTGATGAAAATTGCTTTAATGAATTATTTGGTTAAGCGTATACATTTTTGAATAATGTTTTCATCATTTTTTTCTTATTGCTGTGCAAGTCTCATTTTGTGTCAGCACTTACGGTTGTTTTTGTCAACTCAAAATCATTATCATCGGTCAAAATTGAAGACACACCCGTGGATGATCCTTCATTGAAGATTCTTGTGGCTAACAACAGTGACACTCTAAAACTCCTAAAAATGAGTAGCTGTCCTCATGTTTCTTCTGATGGTAGGTTATATTTTTTAAAGCTTGAATGATTTTTATTACAATAATAGTAATAATGCAATTTCTTTTTTAAAAATACAAACTAATAAACAAATTTTAAAAAATACAAATTTACACATGACTAATTTTTTTCAAAAGTGTTAATCTGCATGCTAGATATAGTCTAAATGGTTTCTCAAGAGAGTATTTTACACAAACTTCTAATTATATGTAATTATATATATCTTGGCAACCATTTTCTCAGGAATCATTACATATTTATTTTAGTAAATAATATTTAAATTTGAAAAATGTTATATCTCTATTCACTATGATTATTTTGTTCTCAAGAAATTTCCTCCATTTTCCACAGGAATCCTTTGTGTAGCTGATCACTGTCAAGGCCTTAAAGAACTGGCATTGAATTATTACATTCTAAGTGATGAACTTCTCCTTGCACTTTCAAGTGAGACTCATGTGAACCTTGAGCATCTTCGAATTGATGTTGTGAGTGAAAATCCTGGACAGGTTAAATTTCACTCTATTAAAAAAAATAGTTGGGATGCACTTATTAAACACTCCCCTGGAGTTAATGTTGTTATGTACTTCTTTTTATATGAAGAGGAATTTGAGACATTCTTCAAAGAAGAAACCCCTGTTACTCATCTGTATTTTGGTCGTTCAGTAAGCAAAGCAATTCTAGGACGGATTGGTCTTAACTGTCCACGACTTGTTGAGTTAGTGGTTTGTGCTAATGGTCTTCAGCGTCTTGATAATGAACTGATTTGTATTGCTGAACACTGTAAAAACTTAACAGCCTTGGGCCTGAGTGAGTGTGAAGTTAGCTGCAGTGCATTCATTGAGTTTGTCAGACTATGTGGGAGAAAGCTAACCCAGCTCTCTATAATGGAGGAAGTTTTGATCCCTGATGAAGACTACAGCCTAGATGAAATTCACACAGAAGTCTCCAAATACCTGGGAAGAGTATGGTTCCCCGATGTGATGCCTGTCTGGTAATTGGCTACCATAGAGTCTGGCCTTTTTTTTTTTTTTTTTTTTTTAATCAGTAAGGTTAGCTGCTTTCTGTCTATGCAAATTTAAATTTTCAGATGCACTGCTGAAATATTTTAGGTCAAATATTTTATCATTTGCAAAGTCTCAATGGACTGCTGCAAAAACATTTGAAAAAATATGAGAAATGTGAAAAGCTGGAAATGTCTTAAAATAGGGCACAGGCACTGTATGTGATTGATATGCCAGAAACTACGGGTGGTTTCTAAGTAGGTTCCTCAGCCTTCTTTGAAGGCATACTTTAGGTTGCTAAATAATGTGTAATACTGAACTTGGATCCCTTAAGTTACGTCATTTACTGTGTTTATTGTTTTAATTGCTTCTGTTTTATCTTGATATCAATATGTTTTATAAAATACATAGTGTTAAAAACCAAGTGTAAAATCAAGATCTAGAGACGGACTTACTTCATTACAGAATTTTCAGCACTATATACGATCATCTTGTGACTCGATAAACAACTCCTAATTTCCAATGTACTTTGAATTCTACTTTATTATGTTAACCTGGGAGATAATGGGCACTCAATTAAAATTTTAAAATACTAATTCATTTTATAGAGATACTCACGAAAAGGAAAAAGATACTCACTGTGATTGTTAATTGTTTAAATACACCAAGAAAGTCTTGCAGGATGTGTTTGGGGAATCAGTATTTATTGGCCTATTGCTATGGATCTGGGACTACGCCAACTCCTTTGCATAGGTGATTTTGTAATTCAATTACTCGTACAGGTAGACGCTTCAGCCACTGCCTGTTGTTTTTAGAATGAAGATATATTGTTCAAATGACTCACAAGGCCCCACAGGTCTGCCTCTTCCCTGCTTCCTTGGCCTGGTTTCCACACAGCTGCCTGTAGCCCTTCTACACTCACTCTCTTTCAGTCCCTCAGAGCTGCCCTGCACCCTGCACCCTGCACCCTCTAGTCACCAGGTCTTCTCACAGGCCCTTCCTTCTCTGCACCTGGCTTACTCTGCTCTGTCAGGTCTTTCCTCTGGATGTCACGTTCTCATGGAAGCCTGTCTTGACACCTGGCCCATTCCTCGCTTATAGGTCAGGTCCCTGTTGCATGTACACTCAGCACTCTGGCACTTATCACTGTGGTGATTTATCATTTACTGGTCTGTTACCTGTTTATTCCATTGCCCTGTAAACTCTACCCGTGCAAGATCTCTGTCGGGTCTTTGCTCACTCTTGCATATTCCCAGCATCTGGCATGCTGGTTGTTTATTTAGCATATACTACGCATTGGATAGATTTTACTTAAGTACTTTGTTTCAAACTTGTCCAACCCCCAGTATCTTAAATTTCTTTCTAAGAAACCAAGCAAATTATTTTCCAGTTTTTCAAAATTTCACCCACTAAGCAATTAGAATACATTGTAAGTGGTTTTTAAGAAGTAGCACGCTCAGCCCCTTTATTTAGACTGTGCTGTGCGTACATTCTCAGCCTATGCGTGCTCTTTGTCACTGTGAGCTCTGCGAGGCATCTCACATTTGCCTTTGTGTTCCTCACTCTCAGAACAGTATGTGCTACATTAGTCAGCACTCAGTAAATGCTAATGGAGCTGACATTACTGGTAAAAAAAAAAAAATAAACACAATTTCTTGAAAACTGAGTTATTGCTATTACAGATCGTATCATTTAAACTTTAAGATTTCAGGAGGGTATAGAAGCAGCAGGTAATAAGGAACTTCAAATATGATTAGAACAAACATAGAAGGGATGGCTTGACTGAGAAGGAGCTGGGATCAGTGTTGGTGGGAATTCTGAAGGGACGAGCCTCTGGTCTTGCCTGGGATTGCTTTGCCACGGTAATGCTGGAGGAGGCGGGTGGGAGTATGTACAGCAGAATGGCAAGGAGATAAAACGCCACTGGTGTTTGCACTGAAGATCATGGAGCAAAACAGGAGCACTAGAGAAGAGAGGTTGGGGGGAGTTTCTCCCATAGCCTACTAGCGTGGAGAGATGATGAATGTTATTGGCCTCTTCTATAAAATGAGCAGTTGCTGTTCCAAACAGTGTCTTTAGTGGCCTAGTAGTTGAACCTAGTGAACTAAGCACTATAATGAATCTTAGAGCAAAACTCAGAGTAACCTAGGTTCATTAACTCATGTAAGTTACACCAGTTCGTCTGACGTACTGGGATGACAAATGGAAGAGCAAAACGTGTTTAAGAACAGCCAAAAACAAGATAAGAAAATACAGATTATTGTTAGTGCTTCCTCTAATGAAAATGTCCCTATTTACTTTGGAAGTCTATGAAAAGTGCTGTTTACCTAAGATTAGAGGATTCTCGATAAATGAGCTTGATAATAGGTAGATTTCAAACCTTAGTCTTTGAAAAACATTTAGTTCTCTAAGCAAATTTGTTCATGTTAAAAATATTTATTTGCATTTGTTAGAGGATTCTGGGAAAGTTTGGCCAATTTTATGGGCAAAAGGTAAATGGAGAGAATGGGGGGAAAGGTCCCGTCGTGGGTTGTGCTGAAGAAAAACAGAAAGAGAAGTCTCAGATTTTTTGTTTTTGGCTTCATTTGTATTGTACAAAATAGGAGAGAGAAATTGGGAGCCAAGCAGATTTTTAAGTGTATGTGTGTTGTTAATGTGCAGTGAGTGTGATCCACGTTGGTAGAATTTATTTTGCTGTTACTGTGCAGTGAGTGTAATTTGCGTTGTTAGAGTGTGTTTTGCTATCATGTGCAGTGAGTGTAATCCATCTTGTTAGAATGTGTATTGCTGTTACTGTGTAGCGAGTGATACATGTTGTTAGAATGTGTATTGCTGGTATTGTGCAGTGAGTGTGATCCATGGTGTTAGAGTGTATATTGCTGTTACTATGCAGTGTTGATACATGTTGTTAGAATGTGTATTGCTGTTACTGTGCAGTGAGTGTGATACATGTTGTTAGAATGTATTTTGCTGTTACTATGCAGTGAGTGATATGTGTTGTTAGAATGTGTATTGCTGTTATTGTGCAGTAAATGTGATACATGTTAGGATGTAGGCATGGTCTCCTAAATTGGCCACTTTTTTGCTTCTGTCAATTTCCTGCAGATAAAATGTTTTCAAAATAAAAATTGATGCTATTCACATTAATTTATAGCTATCAAACCTGACAGATTATCTGACACCATAATTTTTGAAGTGTATTATAATAATAATCACTTTGGCTAAGGAAAAGTAAGTTGTCATCACTAATTACTCTGTCATTGGAATCTTTGTAATATTTTGACTTAATTTGAGTGTTTTGACATCCAAACTTGAAAGATAAGGAAATAAAACTGCACTTTTTCATAATGCACCAGAGGGCGCTGTATTCCAGTTCTTCCTAAGAAAGAATTCTTGGTCCAAAGTTTGCATGTTGGTTAAGCAGATAGGAAAATACTAGCAGAAGATACAACAGTCTCATTCTATCCTGGGGAAGCACTCCATTCCAGGTAATGAGTCTGGTTTTTCAAACAATGTCTATATCTAACTCTACTTTGCTTCCTAAATAATCACATCAATGGTCATTTGGAACCGTAACCATGCATTGCATTGTTAAATATTGTAAAGCTCCTTTTAAAATTGCTTCTAAAGCTGATATGCTGTGTCCTTTTGTGTGGCCTCACATCTATTGAAACACAAGCCTCAAATCTATTTTTTATAAGCAAATTTAATTTCTGGAAACAACCTGAGATTATTTGGTACCAAGGAGATACTTAAGGGAGATAATCAAATCAGACAGGGCTAGGTAGTGGTTTTTTTTGTTTTGTTTTGTTTTAAACAAAAGAAAAATTCTTAACTTGCTAATCTTGTGTAAGATGTCTTAACAGCAGAGAATAGTATCTGACTGGATATGAGAAAGTGCTAATTGTGTGACATAGTCTCAACGATCTGAGAATCATCATTAACTCTTTCTTTGTCCTGGCCACCCGCATGCAAGTCCTGTTGCCTTTGTAGCATATTATTCTTAATAATAAATACCTATGAAATCACCTTCAAACTGCAAAACTACAGCATTGGTAATAACCCTTCCCTGTGGTCCTTCCCCTTCCAGTCATGAGGTATTTTCTTGCTTTACTTTTTATGTAATTTGTTACATACATATGTGTTCTAAAAATTTTGTTTTGAATTGTTTTCATAAAAAGTATGCTTTATGTGATCTTTTGGACCTTTGTTAAAATTATGTTCCTATGATTCATCCGTTTGCGTATGTTTGGCTGAGTGTCATTTATTATGGCTGCTGTATAATACTCCACTCTATAACTTCAACACAGTTTATTTCTCCATTTCGCTGTGGAAGAGCATTTGGGTTGTACTAGGTTTTCCTATGACAAATAGTGATGTCATTACCATTCTTATCTGCGTGTCCTGGTGTACAAGTACAGCTTTCTCTCTAATAAAGTTCAATTAACTATATTTTCCTATAACATAGCTCCACATAAGAATGGAATCTTTCTACTAAAGTTGATTACACTCCAAAAGAATTTGGGCAAAAATTTATGAAGAAAGTTTCCAGAGTGATTAATTCAACTTATTTCTGACTGACTAAAACCTAGGGAGCCAGAATTATTTCTGGGCCTTTGGACATTGTATGGTCTTGTTTCCTCTCACTACCTGTTGCCAACACGACTAAGATAGAATAAGATACACATATACAATGATGGGTAGAAATACGTAGCATAATACACTTATGGCTCCAGGAGACCAACTGACCCACATTCATAAGATACTTCAGATAAAGGTAGACCTCTTTCTCATTCTAGTACTGCCTGTAATGCAGCCCCACTGAAATCTAGACTATATTTTCTTAGACTGCCATCATTCATTACCTAGGAAATCTATTATTCTTATATAGCATAGGAAAGGGTAGGTAGGAAAGCCAGAAAATCCTTTCTTATCCATGAAAGCGTTTCTCCCTCCCCCTAATTTGACAAACCTAAGGAATTTGTGGAAAATCTTCACCTACCTTAACTCAAAAGAAGCCTCCAATTTCTTCAACAATTATTTATGACTTATTTATTATTTCTAGTATTATAAACCACTCTTCATCCTTGTACCATAGAAATACCTTCAGGCTTTTTATTTCTGAGCAGAAAGATAGCTGTTTACTAGTTTTAGAAGTGACAAAAATGCAGCCTGGTCTAGCTTGAATTCACTTGTTTATTTATCCTAGGTCCTCAGGACTGAAAAATTAAAAAAGAATAAAACCATCCCAGATCTCATAGGTGACTGAAAAAATCAGAGAGCCCCAAGGAATTTTTTTGTGCCCAGACATCAAAGACACAATGAATTGAAATGAAAATGCTGTTTTATTTCTTTTTTCTTTTTTTGCAGTTTTTAGCCGGGGCCGAGTTTGAACCTACCACCTCCGGTATATGGGGCCAGTGCCCTACTCACTAAGCCACAGGTGCCGCCCCTGTTTTATTTCTTTATCATGTTTCTATTTGAACGTAAATTTCTTGAAAGGCAGAATAGGCAACCAGAGTTTTAAGAAGACTTTCTCCTTAGAAGCTCCGTCATTTGTCTTCCATTTACAGGTATGCAGTAGGATCACTTAAGTCACAGTTTTCGATGTGTACGTGCGATTGTATGCCAGGATAAACTTCCTGCAAGGGCAGTAGAGTTCCCAGCTTTTCTCCCTTCTTGATAGTACCTTTATACTTAATGGGTTTAATGTAGAAAATTTTGATACAGAAACCTAAAAGAAAATAAGTATAATTATTTGTTATCTGGGCTTCAGTAATTTTAAATCAGAATTTTATTTTATTTTATTTTTTTTTTTTTTGAGGCAAAATTTCACTTTGTCCCCCTTCAATAGAGTGCTCTGGTGCCGTAGCTCACAGCAACCTCAAACTCTTGGGCTCAACTGATACCCTTGCCTCAGCTTCCCACGTAGCTGAGACTACAGGCACCCACCACAAGGCTGAGTTATTTTTAGAGACAGGGTCTCACTGTTGTTCAGGCTGGTCTCTAACCTATGAGCTCAGGCAATCCACCTGTCTCAGCCTCGCAAAGGGCTGGGATTATAGGTGTGAGCCACCGCGCCCAGTCTAAATCAGAAAAATTTTAAAATAACAATAGAAAAGGACCAAAGGCAAAAAAGAGTTGAATCAACAACTGGGAAAAAATAGAAGAAAATTATAGAATCATATTAAAAAGGAGAATTGTGTTACAATATGCCAAAGGGAGAATAGATTCACATGAAAATTTAATAAAAGCTTTGAGGAACAATAGCAGCACACTAGGTGGTTGGGAGCATTGATCCAGAGGTACGTCAACTTCAAGACATACCGTAATAAAACTATCTACTTTATTTTTTTTTTATTTTAGATGTCAGATTAATGGGGGGGTACAAATGATTAGGTTACAATGTTTCCATTTGTTAGTAAAGTCTGTGTTGTAGTTGTGTCCTACACCCAGGAGGGGTGCCACATACCCTCACATTGTGCCCATTAAGTGGGAGCACAGCAATCCCCCCTCCCATCCTCTTCCCCAAAGTATAGACTTTAAAGATGAAAAATGAAAATAACTGGAACAAAATTGTTACTGTAATATGACAGTGTTGGAGCCACATATATAAATGTGAACGGGCATAACTTGTCTATTTAAAAGTTTTCCTATTGAGTTGAAAAACAAACCCAATTTTACTCGGTATGGAATAAAACTCAATGAAAGAAACGGCTAAAAATAAAGGCCTGGGCAGAGATTTTCCAAACAAATGAAAACAATAAGCAAGAGTTATGTTCCCATCACCAGATGGGGAAATTCAGGCCAAAAGGCCCTGAGACAAGACAAAGGAATTCAATATATTATCAGAAATGGCACAATTCACAGTGAAGCTGTAACAGTTAACGGATATCCATGCACCAAAGAATACAGACACCACGTATCTAGAGCAGAAACTACAGGAAATGCAAGAAGAAATGCATAGAAACCCACTAATGATAGGAGACTTCAACACACTACTTTAAAGCAGAGCAAGTGGGCAAAAAACAAAAGGCTGTAGAGTTGCGTTGTCCAATATTGTTGCCACTAGCCACATGTGGCTATTCTGCACTTGAAATGTAGCTAATCTGAATCAAGATACACTTTAATGGTAAAATATGCAATGGATTTTGAAGGCTCAGTATTTTAAAATGTAAAATATCTCAATATTTGTTATATACTGAAAATATGTAATTCTGAAGATACTAAAATTAATTCCACATGTTTCTTTTTACTTCCTTAATATGGCTACTAGAAAATTAAAGTTATATATCTGGCTTGTATTACCATATTTCGATTGGATAATACTGCTATAGAATATCTAAATGGTGTTTATCAGGTATGTTTTATGAATACGTATTTTAAGAGATGTATAAGACCTCCACACTGAAAACTAATACAACAGCTACTAATATAATAAGGAAGAGGGTCCAATAAAACAGAGGATACATGTTCACTGATAGAAAGACTCACTACTTTAAAGATATCAGTTCTTCTCAATTTGATCTATATAATCAATGCAAACCAAATCAAACCCTAGGAGGATTTTTGGTGATACTTGGCAAATGGATTCTCTAGTTTACTTGGAAGTACAAATGGCTGAGAGTTGCCAAGGCAATCTGAAGGAAGAATAAAGTTGAAAAACCTATTCTACCAGATAGCAAGTTATATCTTAAAGCTATCGTAACTAAGACAGTGCAGTATTCATGCAAGAATGGAAAACTGAGGGGGCCCAGTAAGGAGAACAGAAACAGACCAGGGTGCACAGTATGTCACAGATGGAAAGAAATGAAGCCCTCCAGCCACACCAACAAGGTCATTTATCAAAAAAAGATGCTATAGTGCAGTAGAGGGGTCTTGTTACAGTAATGGCACTGAGTCAATTAGCAATCATTATAGGAAAAAGTCTTGTCTGTATATCTCATTACACAAAAGCCAATTTTAGATGGATTATAGATCTAAATATAAAGTGTGAAACAAAGCTTGTAGAAGAAAACAGAAGAATACTTTGCATCTTCAGGTTTGGCCAATGTGTCTTAACCAGTTAAAAAAATGTGTTCACAATAAAGGAAATTATTACTAAATTCAACTACATTAAACACTAATATTGGCTCTTTATTAAGAGACAGCATTATGTGCTTGCTTCAGCTGTGCATCTGTTAAAATTAGAATGATTCAGAGATTAGCACAACCCTTACACAAGGATGGCACATTTATGAAATGTTTCATTAAAAAAAAGATACTAAGGAAGTAAAAAGACAACTTAGAAAGTGGGAGAAGATGTTTTACATAAAGATATAGCTGACAAAGGATTCATCTGGAATATACAAAGAATTCCTACCTATAAATAAGAAAAAGACAATCTAATAGAAAAATGGGCAAAAATATTTCAATAGGCACTTCACCAAAGACAATATTCATGTTATCAATCAATATGCTAGTTTTATTAACTACCAGGGAAATTAAATTCTTTGCACTCTCATTAGAATAGCTGAAACGAAAAAGTAAATAGATAATAGTAAATATTGTGTATGGGGCAACCATAATTGTCATAGGCTGCTGGTAAGAGTGTAAATTGATACAACTACTTTGGGAAACTGTGGCGTTTACCCACTAAAGCTAAAGATACATCTATAATATATGACCTAGCAATTCCCCTCCTGAAGTGTTCTGCCAATTGCTGAGTTGTTGATTCCAACTATGCATGCTGGAACTGGGGAAATAACTGGGGACGGATTTGGGGATGCAGTGGGTCCACTGTAAGATGAACTCTAGTGAAAAACTATACTGACTGCTCCCTCCCACCCCCAAACTATAAGCTCCTAGTCTGACTGATGAACCACAGTGGCCCTTTAGATCTCAAGGTATTGGTGTCATTTTGGAGCAAGTGTCCAATCATCTGCAGAAGGCCTAGTTATGTCTTCCCAGTGTACAGCCACCCTGCTAACTGGCTGTGGATCCCTTTGAGAGCGGCTAGAGGGAAGGTCTGTAGTGTAAGTTTTTATCTATGTGACAGGCCCTTCCTCAAAGGGACTGAGCCACCTTTTCGTTCAAGGCCTTGGACTGTGAAGGCTGAAGCTTGGGAATGTACCCATTCTTGTGATGACTGAAGTCAGAATTTTTCTCATCAGATCTAGAGTTTTTCCCTTTATACAAATCAAACAAAGCCTAGTTGATTGTTCTTCTCTTCAGTTCTGGGGTCACCGACTAGCCAATGTCACACATCTCTGAGGTTCAGATGACTCTGATTACTGCTTCAGCTCTGCAGCCTATTAGGTGTCTGTGGTGACACTGCCCTGGGTTACTAAGTGCCATCACTTTAGAGGACCCAGTTCAATGGCAGCCGTTTCTCTTGTCACTTTGGGCTTACAGAAGACAGCCACCACAGAGCTCCTCAGAGATGCAGGTTCCCTCACAAAGTGGCTCTCATAGCCTGGCGGGGGCAGGGGGGTCCTCTGGGCTCATTCCCAATAAGAATGTATAAAGTATAAATAAGAAAGTTCCTGGTAGCATTTTCATAATCACCTAAAAAGGTTCCTTTAAAGAAGGATAAATAGATGAAAGTATAAGCATGTAATGAAATACTATATCACAGATGGAAACAAATGGAGCCCTTCCAGCCACACTGATAAGCTGAGCAAGTTAAATCAGATAGGATGCTGTCAACTGTTTCTTGGAAATGAAATAATAGACCATAGCACAATCTGTCTCAAAACTTTCATAGTGACCTATTTACTATACATCAAAAAGAATGCAGGTGTAAGCAAAACATGAATAAATACCACAGCCATTATGTGGAATGAAAGAAGCCTTACACAAAGCATGCATGCTCTTTAATTCTATTTATATCTTTTTAATCAATAAAAACAGACAAAACTAGTGCATGGTGTTAGGAGCTGGGGCAGTGATTACCCTTGCTGGGAATAATTTACTGAAGGGTTGTGCGGGGCTCTGTGGGATGCAGGTGATACTGTTTTTCCTGATGTGGGTGCTAGTTACACAGGTGTATTCACCTTGTGAAAATTCATGGAGCTGTACATTTACGTGCTGTGCCCTTCTGTGTGTGTGTGTTATACCTCAATAGCATCAAAACAACCGAACAACAGGCCCGATACCTGCGGGACCAGGAGACTTGGCTTTACCTAGAACATAGAAGCTTATGAAAACATTTCACATTCAACTCTTGCAGAAATGCCAACGTTTGTGATTTGTAGGATTTTGACAAGTGAAAGTATCCATTATGGCTATTTGGGCTGAAACTGTTTTTGTTTATATTAATAGATTGTTAAGCAAAACCACATGGGCCAAGTGCGGAACCCCTTCAGTCAGCTATGAAGTTTAGTGGCATGTGTGCACAAAGCAGGATTGGTCAGGAAGTGAGGTAGAACATCTTTGAAAATGCAGCAGCTGGTTTGATCAACTCTATATCCTTTATGTTCTAGATTTTATCATTTTGAAAGTACAAAACTTGTATGTATGAGAACTGCATTAAACGAACATCAACCTCTCTGTAGGTGTCTCGGGCTTAGACTCCACCTCTCTTACCTCTTCCAGATATTCGAACACCATTATTGATAGCATTTTTGTTTTTGTAAGGTTTCTCTTGGCCCATAATCATTCCAGAAAACGGTGCATACACAGTAGCTCTGGGGGGGCACAAGACATCCACGCCCTGGTGAGTCCTTTGATTTCTAGGATGTAAATAAGAATGAACAGATTGAGGAGCTGCCCTGAAACTTTCACTGCTCAGGACCACGGTTTTAGCCCAGTGCTTCCAAACTAGGGTACCAAAAGCTGCCAGAACATATTGGGATATCCCAGGATTCCTCATGCTTTTTAGCCCACTTTCTTCCCTGCAGGTAGCAATAACCATGTCATAAATATTAAAGTATTTAAAATAGTACTTGGTACATAGTAAACGTTAAACAAATATTAGCTAATATTATTATATGGAATTTGGGGAAATGAGGCAGTCCACATAAATAAATCTTATAGATTAGTGGTTCTCAACCTGGGGGTGGCGACCCACAGGGACTGTATTAAAGGGCCGTGGTATTAGGAAGGTTGAGAACCACTGTTCTAGATGATTCTTCAAGACCACTTTGAAAAGAGTTGTATTTATGGGAACCTATCATAAAAGTATAGTTACCCTCTTCTTATTTTTCTCTCAGTGATCTAGAAACGTGATTATAAACATCATTCACTGTATATGGAATTTTAATACAGTGAGTGATACTGGGTTTACTAACGTGTATGGAGCACAATCAAATGATTCTGGATTGAAAGGTTTCTTGAGTTTGTCTCTAACAATCCTCAGTTCTTGCTCTGCTCTGGTGTCTCTTGCCTGCCCTTCCCAAGGTCTTCTCCCTTCTGATAGGGAGGTTTGCCAGGATTGTTAAAATTATGTGGAAAGCAACATTGAACAGGTTCCAACTGAAGAGCCAAGAAATTACTGTAGAAGCCAAGTGCTTAAATGTTAAGGTATGAGCTAAGTAAGTCTTACTTTGGGCAAGCCAGAAGACACTTTTCTGTCTTTCTTGTCTGTTAGTCCTGTTTCGAGTGGTAGAGGTTGCTTTCTAAGTAGCCTCTGTATATGTGAGAGTTCCCATCTAATGAGGATGGAGAGCAGTGATACAGCTGGACACACGGCCATTTCATCAGAAAGCAACACGCACAGGGTAGTGCTGTGTATTATTGAAAATTTACAAGTGTCAACCTCCTTGTCTGGAAGAGGTGGACAAGCTCTTCTTGTCGGTCTCGACTATTCAACTTCCATAGCCTAGGTCAGTAACACCATGGTTTGGTGGTAAGAAAGTCCCAAAGCCTGAATTCAAGTCCAGCCTCCCCCCTCTCCAGTCATGGTTGACAGGCAGTTCCCTTAACACTTTGGTGCCTCAATTCAAGTTCCTTGTCTATAAAATTGGATGGTTGTGTTTGATTCACCTTTGGAAACACCAGGTGGGCGAAGTCAACGTGTGAAGACATTGAGAGGAAAAACAATGTGTTTGTTCCCTTCTTTTCCCTTATTCCATGCTCTGATCCCAACTCAGAGGCCAAAGCAAGAGTTCTTAGAAATTGTTCCAAAGACAGTGATGAAACTGGCTACATCTCTGGGTTTTCGTGCTGTCAGAGGGGAGATAATTGTAAGCCCTTGAGGAATCGTTGGGCAAGGCCACTAAGCTAAGAGGCTAGGAATGAAAGTGTTTGATGGTTTTTGTGGACCCCCATACCTTTGAGCAGAGTACTGTCCACAGCCATGGCTGTCACACGTCCGGATCTCGTTGGAAGACTTGCCAGCACATATATTAGCCCATGGCCCAGCCAGTGCTAAAAGGGAGAAACACAAGAGCAGAGTGCTTGCTTCGTATTTCCAATCTCCCAATCTTGGTAAGTCTCCAGTGGATCCTGAAAATTCTGTTTTCACTGACGTTCTCCCCTAACTTTCTGTAGTTTATAGGAAGACCCTCCCTACAGAATTTTACATCCTAACTCAGATGTAAAATTAACTTTATCCATGGCCACCAAATTCTGTTTTATTGCATACAGATTATTGGTAAATGTGTTTGTTTATAACCACTAACTTCCATCATTATACTTTGCTTCAGATAATCCACTAGTAAATGGTGTAAATTGTGTTTTTCAAACTTTTCCTTGCTTCTTATGTGGCATGGGAACCACTGTGTTTAGAATCAACAAAAATAATCAAATAGCATGACTTAAAGAAATAATTTTAGAAATTCTAAAGTAACTTAGAAATGTTGATTTTTTGTTTACTAATCAAATCCAAGCAAATGTTTGAATTAAAGGAGAAACAGACTCTAAATGGGCCAAGTATATATAACACTAAATAAATCTCTTTCATATTTGCAAACATGGAAGAGATTCTAAGAAATAATCTAAAATGTCAAACAGATTTAGCTTGGAGTGAAGTGAGGAGGGAAGGCGGGTGGAGAGTAGAAACAATTACGTGAAAACTTGTAAAACCTGCTGGAGGACTTGGCTTTCTCTACTTAATGCAAACTTTGTGCTAGGCATAACATGGGTCTTTAATGTAATAGTACACAGATGATAGATGTTTAGTCGAATTACATTTCCTGGATTTCCAATGTTAGCATTTACAGAGAGATATAGTTAGGAAGCTCAACTTTGAAACAAACAAAAGCAAGAGCCTGCCAATTTGAGTATTGATTTTATTTACAGACATTTTACTCTTCACTAATATATGTGCTATGAAGAGAAGCTACAGAACATGGCCATTAAGTATATTTCTTAATATGCTTTTAAAAGACAGTTTCAAAAGGGTTATACTTTGGAGCAAAGCTTCAAGTCAGCACTGTGATCAAGATAAAATATTATCACGTTGGCAACTAACATGTGTCCTAGGGAACTGAGATATGTATCAGCCAGCTTACTAATGTATTAACTTTTCTCTTCTGCTGTATTAAGGGAGCATTGGAGCATTCCTTTTGTCTTAATACATACTAGTCTCTGAATCAGGAATTTTCTATGCAAATTTTTTACTTTCTGATTTTGTTCCAGTTAAATCCCAGCTCAACACCAAAAGGCTGTTCTTCAAGTCTTCCCTTTCCACTTTTATGTTTCTTTCCTTAAAGAAGCAGAACATTCAGGTAGGAATGATTTAGAATCCCCTCCACCCCCAACACCACCACCTTGCACCTTCCCTGTCCCATTTTTAATAACCAAATACACAAGCCCTTCTTGATTGTGCTATTAATGACTTTAAAATCTACCCCTAACATCCGTTTTTAAAAGTTAGCTAAGATTCTAAAATTGTACTTCTGACTTACCGGTGGAAGTCACCACAGCCAAAAGGAGGACTCTCGTGGAAAACATCTGGGTTGGCTTCCCTCATGCGCCTTCCTCTGATTGGAATTGCCTCCTACACTCCCTCTGAAGAATTTGCAAGTTTGAGTATTTTCTAGCTATTTAGCCTTAGAACTCTGCACCTCTCTTCTCTTTAGTGTGAGACACAAAAAATGCTAGAGAATGGAGCAAGTCATAGTCTTAAATTCCATGGATTTGCCCGTAGGATCTATGTAAAAGCCTTTGATCTGAAGAAGCAGTGAGTTTTATTGGAAACACTGACTAAATATTAACAGAAAATGATACAGCGGGGTGCAGATTGACAGTCTTTCTGTCTGTGGCTGGCAGGAAAACATTCACATGAATAATGGAATACTGACTACTATCTTTCAGCAGATCTTTCATTTCCTGCATAGCATATATTTCAGAGGAGCATTGATCATTATTAATCCATGACCCTCCATAACATACTTCTTATTGTATTCCTTAGACGTTTTTGGATTGTCAGCTGTTATATTTCATCTCTGGAATATTTGGAAGTAACTAATATTTTGATAAAATTGTATTTGTTTACTCTGATAAGTTATTTTAAATGTTTTCTTGGCTGGGTGCCTGCAACTCAGTGGTTAGGGTGCTGGCCACATGCTCTGGGGCTGGTGGGTTTGAATCTGGCCTGGGCCTGCTATTAAAAAATAGCCTGGCATTGTGGAGGGTACCTGTAGTCCCAGCTACTAAGGAGGCTGAGGCCAGAGAATCTGTTGAGCCCAAGATTTTGAGGTTGCTGTGAGCTATGACACCATAGTACTCTAATGAGGGTGAAAAAGTGAGACTCTGTCTCAATTGGAAAAAAAAGAAAGTGTTTTCTTGTTTGTAATAATGGAAAATTAACAATGTCCAAAGCATCCATCTGTAGTGGAAAAGACGGATGAATTATGATATACAAGGGTATATAACAGTTTAAATCAGCGGTTCTCAACTTGTGGGTCGTGACCCCTTTGTAACAATGAAAATACATCCTGCATGTCAGATATTTACATTACGATTCATAACAGTAGCAAAATTACAGTTATGAAGTAGCAACAAAAAAAATTTTATGGTTGGGGGCAACCACAACATGAGGAGCTGTATTAAAGGGTCATGGCATTAGGAGGCATTAGGAAGGTTGAGAACCACTGGTTTAAGTGAACACAATCTACATGTATTCATGACAGTTAGACCTCCACACATAGTGCTAAATATAAAAGCTACTTTTAAAATGATATATGGAATTATACCATTTATTTAAATCTTGAAAAAGTATATTATCATCATGAATGCTGTATGTATGTATAGTAAAAATGCAAAAATATGTACAGACCAACTTTAGGAGAGTAGTTACCTGTAGAGAGCGAGGGGAATAGAACTGTGCAGGGACATACAGAGACTAGAAAAAGATTTCTAGAAAAAAAATCAGAAGCAAATATGGAAAAATATTAATTTATTAATTATTAGAGATAGATACATGGATGTTATGTTACTCTGTACTTTTCTGTAGACTTAAATTTTCCATGTTTCAAATATGTATTAGAAGCTTCTTTTTATGCTTAATATTAGATGAGGACTTGGAATTTTCTATGGAAGCATACCTATTTGAATAATCCATCAGTACCTGCAGGAGATTGGGATTGTGGCTCCATTTCTTCTCTCTGTCTGCATCACTCCTTTGCCATGTCTCTTCGGACGCAGAAGGACTTTCTCCACCCATGGTTTTGGGTTTAGCTTTGTGGCTTCGACCAATGAGACAAGCTGGAGGTAATAAGCTTGTCAGTAAACCCTTCAAGGGCCTGTGTCTGTGCACTCACCTCCGTGTGTTCTGCCACCATCATTGGAGCACATTCCAAAACTAACCTTCTGTCCTAGCAGTGAATGAAAGTCTCATGGAGCACAGTTACTCCAGCCAAACCAGCCTGGCACACCCTCTAGACATGTGGGCAATAACTGGCCGTCATGGAAAGCACCGAGTTTGGGGATGACATGTTGCTGAATAGTAACAGACAATGGCAATTAATAGATTGTAGACCACTTTTTACTTCACACACAACTTCTCAAGAGGTACCTCATGCAAAGTGCAGAATGCCAGTGCATTGAATATATCACAGAATTCTTTTTCTGGAATGAGGATCAGAGCTGTCATCACTCATAGTCTGATAATTAAGTTCATGGACTTGCCACTGTATGCTTATGTTGGCACTACTGTACAAACAGAAAGGTTTCATAACCTTGGCATATATACATTTCTCACTGCTGTGTTCATGTTGACAATGTGGGGTGTCTTGCTGATTGGTGTTCATTATTGTGGCGTGGTTACCTGTGCTGTATGACAACAGCCATTCCAGATAAAGAGTTCCAAAATTGGCTTCAAGTGCGGATTAGGTGCTGACTCCAGTGCTCAGCTTCCCGAGGGGAATACTGCAAAGTTGACTGCAGTGATATTTAGCAATGATAAGTTCGTGAACTTAATTGTCAGACCTGTCAGATAAGGGACACCTATTTTACTTATTTACACAGAATTCTTAAGAAATAAAAGATGTAAACAAACTCATAGAAAAATGGGCAGACGATATCAACAGGCTTTCACAAAAGAAGAAATATAAATTACCAGTAAACATTTGAAAGTATGTTCATCTTCCACTTACAATTAGCAATTGTAAACCAGAATCGGGTTTGACTTTGTGACTATCAAATTTGCAAAGTGAAGGGTATATGGAGACAAGAACATTTATTGAAAGTATGAATTGTTTTAACCGCTTTAAAGGACAATTTTGCAATACCTTTCAAGTTTTTAGATGTATGAGACCTTTGCTCCAGCATTCTTTTGCTTTCCTACCTGTGGCCTGCTCTCCTCCCTCACGGTTTTCCTGCCTTCAGTATGCAGTATTTCCAACACATCTTCCTCTCCAAAGCCAGTGCAATCCTCGGACTTCCAGACAGTAGATGGTAAGATACTGTTTTGAAACCCCTGGTGAAACAGGTTGGGGGCGAGAGTCATCAATGATGAAAAGCTATTGAAGAACTTAATAGTGGATGACTCAGGCTGACAACACCCAATCTTATCATTAGGAAAGAAAAAAGAGAGAGAGAGGAGACATAGCCAGACATTTTTTGCCTCCTGATGGAAATGTACAACACTACCTATGAAGTATTCTTGTCAAAAAACCACATGTAAGTCTCATGAAGCCTTAACCCATAATTACCAGTTCACAGAAAACACACAATGAAAGGAAGCAAGTTAAAGGATACCTCAAAAATGCAGTTAGCCAAATGCAGACTGTGAGTTCTACCAGAAAGAACCTGGTTTCTTCAACAACAAGAAAAATAATCTGAGGAAGGGAAAAAGGAGAGAGGTATAAATCTGTGGATCAAAGGGATTTACAAGATTTATCAACAAAATGCATTGTATTGACTTTATTTGGACTCTGATTCAAACAAAGAGAGAGAGAAGAGGGGAAAACTTCAGTACTACCCATTTCAACACTATTTGATAATATTAGGAATTATTTATGCTTTGAAGCATAATACCTTATAGTTTTTGTAAATAGTGCTTATCTTTTAGAAATACATACTGAAACTTTCATGGGTAAAAAATCATATGATGTCTCAGATTTGCTTCAAAATAAACCAGGAGTCTGGAGAGTAGGTGGTATACAGATTAGGTACAATTGACTGTGAACCGGTTATAGAAGTTGGGTAATAGGCATACTGAAGTTTGTTATACTATTTTGTTATACTAATTTTCTCATACCAACAAGTTAAACAGACACTTGTTTGGACAAGTAGTTTGGAAAACAATCTGGCATTGTCTTTTGACCATAAAGAAAGTTCCCACACTCCAATGAAAAAACTGATATTTCTGTAACCATGATAGCATGTAGCCACCTTTTTAATTGATCGGTGACAACTCACCTCTGGTAAACGTGCTTTTTAAGCCAACCCATCAGTAACAGTCCCTCATTTCTGACTTCCTGCCAATCAGGAATAATTCATTCTAATAAGTGAATGCCAGCCAGTCAACAACAGTCTCACCTGAGCTTCGTGTTTCTCAATGGGTCAACACTAACGTCCACCAATCCCTGAATTCCCAGCTTCCCAAAGCCAAACAGGAATACAATGATTCATATGATGGTATGAATTTGGTATGGTAAAAATTATGTGCCTGGAGCACAAAATGATACACCTTTGTTCCAGATTTAATTTTATTGCTATTAGGCACACTGCATCTGTTGTGCTTGGAAAGACTGTGCCTGATAAGCACCGCTCTTCTTAACTGTTAGAATTGATTTAGTGCTATGTTATTATTTCAGGTATTGTACTGAGTGGTGGCCTCACCATTTTTGATACTTACAGATTCGATCATGGGCATGCTCCACAACTGAACAGCTTCCCTCCTCCTGCTATGCTCTGAAAAGCTCTCATAGGTGTGCATATTCCCTCCTCCTGCTATGCTCTGAAAAGCTCTCATAGGTGTGCATATTCCAAGTGTTCACAGTGGCATCATTTGTAATAGTGTAAAATTGGGGGAAAACCACACGTCTGTCAATAGTAGAATGGAGCCAAACTATGGCATTTATGTTTAATGAAATTCTCTACAGCAGTGAGAATAAATTACAGCTTTGTCAACATAGATGAATCTCAAAAATACAATAGTGATTAGAAAAAAGCAAGTCAGCAAGTATGCAGCCTATGTTTATTAAAAGTTCAAATGCATGCTTTTTAAAGGCAAACTTTATAAATTTTATTTCAAGAAAGCTGTTTTGGTGTGGGTATGGTGGCGCATGCCTAACAATCTGGTAGGCTGAGGTGGGAGGATTGCTTGAGGTCAGGAGTTCAAGACCAGCCTGAGCAATGAGAGAGATCCTATCTCTACAAAAAATTGAAAAATTAGCTGGGCATGGTGGTGCATGCCTGTAGTCCCAGCTACTTGGGAGGCTGAGGTAGGAGGAGCTCTTGAGCCCGGGAGTTTGAGGTTGCAGTGAGTTGTGATGAGGTCACTGCACCCTAGCCCCAGGTGATAGAATGAGACCCTGTCTGGGAAGGAAGGAAGGAAGGTAGGTTGTTTTTTAAAAGTTCAAATACAGGCTAAACTAAACTATATATAGCTTAGGAATACATACATATATAGTAAAAATCCTTAATATAAAGAAAAGCAAGAGAATAACTCACACAACTTATATACTGTTTATCTCTGAGAGAGAGGAAGAGAACGTGAGAACAGACTTCCGAGGTGCAGCTAATGCTCCTATAAACTAGGTACTAGGCACATAGGCATTCATTTTATTACCTTTTAAACTCTAATCTATGTTTTATACATTTATATGTTTATTTTATACATTTATATGTATATTTCACAATAAAATCTTGTTAAGAATGTGTTGCATGAACAGGTGGAAGTAAGTTTACTATACGGCACATAATATAATAAGTGTACTACCTGTGTATATATTAACAATTTAATCCTCACAAAAAGCTGAGGGATAGTGTCACTTCAGATTTTCAAGTTGAAGCTCGGAGAACTTTAGTGACCTAGGGTCCCAAAGCTGGATATGCCAAAGCCAAGATCTGAACTCAAGGTAGTTAAACTCTAGAATTAGTGCTCATAAATATTTTGTTACCTAATACAATGAATGATTCATCATTCACACACAGCCTCTCTCATATTTCAGGATTTGAAGCTCTGACAATCTGTGAGCTTCACTTAATCGTTTCTAAAATGGAGATAATAACATCAATCCTCAGAGGTTTCTTGTAAGAATGAACTGAAATAGTATTTCTAAAATAACTAAATTGGGCAAAGTACATATAAAACACTCAATAAATTTCACTCTCTCCTGAGTTCTAACCACTGGAAAGTGGAATTGGATGTAAACCAGGCTGTGTTCAGTGGAAATTTACCATAATCCCCAAAGATATAATCTCAAACGTCGTAATTCTGAATGTTGAAATCTCAAAAAATCAAAATCGCAAATGTAATTCTGGGTAAAAAATTTAAAAATTTTTAAAAAGATATTTACTTACCTTTTTAAAAGGGACTTTATTTGAGAAATATATAAAAAATGATAGAATAATTTATAGGCCATGTTCACATTGAAACAGGCCAAAATACATATTTTAATAAAATAAACACTCAGATATATAACAGTTCACATGGATATAACAGTTATGAACAGACAAACCATATACTAAAGAAATAGGCAAAAGGGAAATGTATACGTGTAATTGTGGTAATTGTGTGCACCCAGTTTGTAACTGTGGTCATCTGAAATACCATTATGAACAATTTAAGTCTTCTGATGAGATCAGTCAAAAACTGCAATGGACATTCCCCACTATGAAGTTGTGCAAAGAGCTGAGATCAAGTTCAATTTTGTCTTTCATAGGTGCAGATGTACACAAAGAATATCTTCTAATTTACTGAGGAAATTTCAACATTTTTATATACAGGCAAAATGCTGATATCAAGATGTTGCGATAATGTACTTTTGTGGAGCCAAATTTGCAAAAAAACGCATAACATGAATTAGAACTTTCACTAAAAATCTCTACACGATTTACACCTTTAGTATTGGAAATGATGCAAAGATAAAATAGGTAGCATAGCGAATTGTAAAAAATGCTAACAAATAAAAATAGTGAAAAAGACTAAAACATAAAAAGAAACTAACTACAAAGAAAATTTGACATGTGAAAAGTATATTACAGGGATAGATTGAGGAGACTGCCTAGAGGTAGACCAGAAGACGTAAGGGATGGATGACTTTCACAATCATTCTGCTGGCTTTTCGTTTTGTTATTTTTTAAATTTTATTTTATTATTAAATCATAGCTGTGTACATTAATGCGATCATGGGGCACCATACACTGGTTTTATAGACCATTTGACATATTTTCACATCACTGGTTAACATAGCCTTCCTGGCATTTTCTTAGTTATTATTGTGTTAAGACATTTATATTCTACATTTACTAAGTTTCACATGATGGGTGGGATTACACCTACGGTGCATCTTACAATGTACATGTGAAATTAGTAAACTTCTGCTGGTTTTTGAAGGCTTGCGTCATGATAAGTATCTGCTATTATTTCCTTTTAGGACATGGCCCTCCTCAGAGAACAAGTTCACATTTATTTTCAACATGGTTCTGCATGGCACTGCTCTTGTAGAAATGCTTCTGTGATTCTGTGGACATTGTTATGAGTGTACATTAAGTTTTCCCGTCTTCTGTGCTACCCTGCTGTGTTGTTTGGGGAACATGAAACCCATCCTCAGAAACAATACTAGTAATTGGACAGCAACACTGCTGAATGTCTTCTTATGCTACCATGCACATAATTACTTTTGAACTGGCAGTAACTTCACTGGGTTTCTTCAGGCAGACGCAGTTTTAGTTCCTTAAGAACTCCTAAAATGTCATCAGAGGGAAGAGTTATCAATCCAAGCAACATATTTTTAAGTTAAAGTTTTCATTGTTGCTGTGTAGCACGACCAATCCACTTACTGAATTTTCCACTAAATGCAGAATTCCTTAAGCCATAGTTAATTTCCAAATAAAAGTGATAACAAGGTAATGCTTCTGCCTAATAAGATGCAATTATCCTATGATTGGGATTTTCAGGATTTTAGACATTAGGGGTTTTAGATTTTAAGGATTTTGATCTTTTAGGATTTCAACATTCAGGATTATGGTTTGGGGGATTATAATGCAAACCCATTTCCAAGTTCCTATGACTGGAATATATCACCAAAACCAGGAGAAAGTCTCATAATAAGGTCATTTTGTTTGTCGGGTAAATTCTGGTGGCCCAGCTATATGGCATGTGTACCTCAAAAAGATTCAGAGGCACATATTCTGATTCTGAGGCCCTTACTCTATCATTCATAAGTGTTAAAGATGTTTACACCTCGCTGTCGGTAGGCAGACATCTTTCCATCAGTTGTCTTTCCTAGTCTGTTCATAATATTTCTTTCTGGTAAACCATTAGCCAAAGGAATCATTTGTTTTTCTTTTCTTAAGGCTAATTATGTGTTTTTGTTTGTAATTTCTCTGTTGATTTTTTTTTAATGTAGCTTGATTGTCCTGCTTGTATAAGGAATATGTTCTTATTGCAAAAATTACCCTAAATTGTTAAAAAGTGAAAAGCAAATCCCCAGTAACACTTCAAGTGTATATATTTCTCTTTTTCTTTTTAACTTGTCTCTACTGTCAAGAAAATGTCAGAGTTTTATTAAATGTGTACTGTCTTCAACGGAGCATAGCACCAAAAGTAAAATGCAAAAGAGTAAAGATTTTTATGGAACTTTAACAGAAGAGCTAAAGTATGTCTGGGTGCTTCCATTTGGATGAAATTTACATAAAATCATTTTGGTTTTACTTGGCTGTGGGAATAATGGATGAGAGAATATAGAAAACAGAAATCTTCTTAATATACTTGGTCTTTTATTTATTATGTAGCTTGAAAGCCTTTGTGAAAAGGAAGGGGTCAATGTGCTTTGCAAAGGGTTGTTGGGTGACCTGACAAAACACACAGGGCTCCCTTCCCCTCTCTCTCTCCTGTGTTTCACTGGAAAGAAACTACTTAGAAACAACAGGCTGTGTTAGGCCACTGACTTGTTAACCAAGTGTATTCCGAAATCTGAAACAAGTCCAAGTTACTCAAGTCTGCATATGCACAATTAGAGTGAAAAGGGAATTAAAACCCACACATTTTGGTGAATGAGAGCCTTAGCTTAATGATGAGTCCCCACTTAGTAACTTCCATCTCTGTTTTGAAAATGCTAAATAAACATTTAAATAATTGGTTCTTTCTGCCCTTGTTCCCCTTCCTTCACACGTCTGCACACAAATCCTTTGAGCTGAGAGAAAGAATGGAAATAATTACAGGTATGAGAGATTAGTCATCCCTGCTTTGGGAGATGAAATAAGCAAGGACGAATATGATTACAAAAATAATTTTAATATAGGAAATCATTTCTAAGCCTTTTCATGTGTAGAGATGTGTGTACACAGGTACCATCCTGACTGTGCCTGATCTCATCTAATGGATGAGGTTGTTGACTTAGAACACAGGAACCTAAAGAAGCATTTTCTAATAAGCTATTTCCTTTCTCACAGATGGAACATGTGTGATCCTTACAACAGAGTGAGCATTAGGTTTGATTTGTTTTAAATCAAGTTGTAAGGAACTAAAAGCAAAAAGCTCCTTCTCTTTATGAAATATATACACATAGTACAACTTTGCATCTTGTCTAATATAGTATTTCAAGGTTTAAGGAATTGCCAGGGGGTTTTCTGGCCAGAAGTCCCTGAGGAAGCCTTCTGTAAGTCAGGGTGGCAAATCTCCAACACATCTACCCTGACTTTCTTACCTATGTCCAAAGCAGACATTACTGGTCTAGTGTGCCATTCTGTCAGACTAAACACAGATATGTCCCCAGGACCTTGCTAAGCACAGACTCTTTCTCAACTGTTAAAGCACTGAAGTTAGCACATGGATTTAAAATCCTCTTGTCATCCCTGATGGGGTGACACATTCTGAATCTGAATCCAGAATGGGGCCTTTACTTTTTTCAATGTCTCAAACTGAGGCTGAGGGAGAGTGATTCAAGTTCATCGAGTTATGAGTGATGAAATAAATGAACATGGGGGTTGATTGACAGAAGATAGATGATTGATTACTTGATCGATAGGAGATAGATAGGACTTTCAATGGTGATAATTCCTCTACAACAGGGAGATATGCTCCTTTCCTGGTCTTACAATGCTTGGGATTAGTGACTGTGAAATGAGAGCAAAAAAGAACTTTTAGGGATTTTCCAACCAGATTTGTGGTCTAGTATGACATATATTTCCTTTGTCATGAACACACGGAGTAGAAAATAGTTCCCCCTGGGTGTTTCTAAATGGACTTGTGAACCTCTATCTCCCTGGTTCCCTTCTTGGCTCCCAAGGCCCATGTTTTTCAATTGGATAAACATGGTGATACAAGATGTCAGGGTTTCTTTGGGATTTGGAAATGGGAAGAGAGCCATTAGATACATATATATATGACATACATACTTATATTATATAAAACAAAGAGCCTTTATACACACACATATATATATAATGCATGTGCTTTTTGTATCTAATAATTAATACTTTATCTTTTTCTGACTAACTTGAGATTTAATTCACATACCATAAAATTCACCTTTTTGAACTGTACATTTCCATGGATTTTAGTATGTTCACAAAATCATGCAACTATTACCTTTATCTAACTTCAGAACATTTACATCAGCTGAAAATGAAAACCTACATACATTGTTAATCACCCCCATTCTCCACGTCCCTTAGCCCCTAGCAGCTATCTATCTACCTTTCCTTCTAAGGAGTCACCTATTTTAGATGTTTCACATAAGCTGAATCATACAATATGTGGCCTTTATGTCTGGCTTCTTTTACTCAGTGTAATGTTTTCAAGGTTCATCCACCTTGAAGCCTGTATTAGTACTTCATTCTTTTTATGACTGATAATGCCATTGGTTGGCTATACTATGATTTGTTTACCCATTCAGCAATGTCTATCAGTTGATAGACATTTGGGTTGTCTTTACTTCTTTTGGTTATTATGAACAATACTGCTATGAACATTTGTGTACAAGTTTTTGTGCCAACATACATTTTCAGTTCTCTGGGGTGTACACATAGGAGTGAAATTGTTAGGTCATATGGTACCTCTGTGTTGAAATTTTTGAGGAACTGCCCAAACGTTTTTTATTTGCTTTAACAATGTATGAGAGTTTCACTTCCTCCACATCTTCGCCAGCACTTGTTATTATCTGTCTTTTTCATTATAGCAATTTTAGTGGGTGTGAAGTGGTATCTCATTGTTTTTATTTGGATTTCTCTATGACTGACGATGTTTCTCATGTTCACTAATCATTTATTTATTTTCTTTGAAGAAATGTCTATTTAAATCCTTTTCCCAGTTTCTAATTGGGCTACATTTTTGTTGATTTGTAAGAGTTCTTCATATATTCTGGATCCTAGATCTTTGTTAGATATATAATTTGCAAATATCTTATTCCATTATGTAGATTGTAATTTGACTTTATTGGGAGTGTCATTTGAAGCACAAAAGTTTTTAATTTTAATGAAGTTTAGTTTATGCTTTTTTTGTTTAGCTGTTTGTTCTTCGTGTCATATCTAAGAAATCATTGTATGATTTAAGATCAGATTATTTCAGCTTTATTAAAGTATAATTGATATACAGAAAAACAGCACATATTTAATATACATATTTTGATGAGCTTGGACATAGTATACATAAGGCATCAAGATGCTAAATATATCCATCACCTTCAAAATTTCTTTATATTCTTTTGTGAGGAAAGGGTTATTTGTTATTATTTTTGTGTGTGTTAAGAACACTTAATATGAGATCTATTTTCTTAACATACTTCAAAATAGACAATATTATATTCTTGCTGCAAATGGTAGGATTTCCTTTTTTTAATAAAGCCAAATAGTATTCTGTGGTATGAGTATACCACATTTTCTTTATCCATTCACCCATCAACAGACACTTAGGTCATTTCCATATCTTGGCTATTGTGACTATGCTGCAATGATTGTGGGGAGTGCAAATATCTCTTTAAGCTCCTGATTTCAACTCCTTTGAATCTATACCCAGAAGTGGGATTGTCAGACTGCATGGTAGTTCTATTTTTAATTTTGGGGGAAACCTCCACACTATTTTCCACTGTGGGGGTACCATTATACATTCCCACCAAAAGTTTACATAGGGTTTCAATTTCTCAACATCCTTGCCCACACTTGTTATCTTTTGGAGTTTTAAGAAAATAATAGCCATCCTAACAGGCCTGAGGTGGTATCTCCTTATAATTTTCATCTGCAATTCCCTGATGATTAGTGATGTTGAGCATGCTTTCATGTATCCATTGGCTGTTTGTATGTCTTCTTTGGAGAAACATCTGTAATACTACAATTATAGTTAGCGGGCATTACTTTTACAATCAGAAATTTTCATTTCATTTTTATTTATTAAAATATTATTTTTATTAAAATTAGATATTGAGGAATGCAGTGTGATGTTTTGACATACATATACACAATGTACTGAATGCTACAGTCGACCTAATTAACATATACATCTCTTCACATAATTACCTTTTTTGTGGTTCATGAATATTTATGCCTATCTTTTCTTCTGGAAGTTTATATAATTTTAGCTCTTGTCTTTAGGTCTTTGATCAATTTTGAGTTAATTCTTTATATGGTATGAGGTAGAGGCCCAAATTAATTTTCTTTTAATGTAGATATTCAGATTTCCCAGCATCATTTGTTAAAAAGATTATTTTTTCTCTCATTAAATTGTCTTCGTATCTTTGTCAAAAATCAATCGACCATTCTGGGCTCTCAGTCCTATTCTATTGATCTATATGTCCATCACACAGTTTTATTACTGTAGCTTTGTAGTAAAATGGGAGAGTAGGAAATGGGAGTCCTCCCATTTTGTTCTTCCTTTTCAAAATTGCTTTGATCATTCCAAATCTTTTGCATTTCCATGTGAATTTTAGAATCAATTTGTCAAATTGGAGGAGAAAGCAGCTGGAATTTTGATAGGGATCGAGCAAAATCTGTAGGTCAATTTCTAGAATATAGTCACTTTGGCAATACTGAGTTTTCCAATCAATATTAAATATTGCCAGCTTAACAATATTAAGTTTTTTCGATCCCAGAGAACACGGGATATTCTCCCATCTATTTAGGTCCTCTTAAAGTTCTTTCACTTATTTTGTCACTTTAGGAATACAAGTTTTGTACTTCATTTGTTGAAGTTATTACTAAGCATTTTATTCGTTTCAATGCAGATTGATGAAATTGTTTTCTTAATTTCATTTCCAGATTATTTCTAGTGTATAGAAATATGACTGCTTCTTGATGTGCATTTGTTTGTTTTTTGAGATAGTGTCTTGCTCTATTGCCCAAGCTAGAGTTCAGTGGTGTCATCATAGCTCACTGCAACCTCTAACCCCTGCACTCGAGTGATCCTCCTGCCTCAGCCTCCCTAATAGCTGGGACTACAGGTGCCCACCACCACACATGGCTAATTTCATGATCAAATTTAAGTTTTGTAGAGATAGGATCTTGCTATGATACTCTGCTTGGTCTCAGACTTCTGGCCTCAAGTGGTCCTCCACCCCCATTTACCCCCCGAAATGCGAGGCTTACATGAGCCATCATGCCTCACCATGACTGCTTTTTATATATATGGTTGTCCCTTGATATCCTCAGGCAATGTAAATACCAAAATCTGTGCATGTTCAAATCCTGCAGTTAGCCCTGAGGAACCCACGTATACAAAAACCTGGCCCTCCAATTCCACTGTTTTCTCATTCTACAAATACTGTATTTTCCATCCACATTTGATGTCAGATGTAGAACCTGTGGCTATAGAGGGCCAATTGTATTTATTGAAAAAAAAAACCCACCTGTATGTGAACTTGTGTAGCTCACATTCACATTGTTCAGGGGTCAACAATACATCCCTTGTGTTCTGAAACCTTGTCAAGGTAGTTTACTAGCACTAAAGTTTTTATTTCTTAGTGGATTCCTTAGAATTTTCTATATGAAAGGTCCTCTCATTTTGTTTCTCCATTCCTCCATAACTGCCTTCTTTTGTGCCCAATAGATACTTTTTGTGTCTTTTAATTTCCTTGTCATTTTCTTTATTACATATTTTTTAGTTATTTTCTTACTGGTGGTACTGGTGATACATCTTAATTTATAACAATCTGGTTCAGATTAATAACAACATAATTCCAAGAGCATATGAAACCTTTCCCCTGTCTAGCTCCATTCCTTCCCTTCTTTTGTGCTTTGTCATTAAATTACATCTTTCTATGTTCTATGCCATCAACATAAAGATTTGTAATTATTGCATTATTTACCTTTACTGGGGCTCTTTCTATCTTAATGTGGATTCCAATTACTACCTAATGTTGCTTTATTTAAGTTTTAGCTTTTCTTGCAGGGAAGATCTACTAGCAAGGAATTATCTAGTTTTTTGTTTATCCTGAAATGTCTTATTTATTATTTCATTTTTGAAAGATGATTTGGTATAGAATTCTTGGTTGGAAGTTTATTTTTTTTCTTTCAGTATTTTTAGTAATATCCTATCTCACTGCCTTCTTGCTTTCATGATTTCTAAAAATGAATCAACTGTTAACCTCACTGAGAATTTCTTGTATGTGATGAGTTCCTTCTCTCAAGTTACTTTCAAGATTCTATTTTTGTCTTTCAACTGATTATAATGTGTTGCCTTTGAGTTTTTTAATTTATCTTACTTGGATTTTCTTGAGCTTCCTGAATGTGTAGATTGATGTTTTGCATCAAATTGTGGAAACTTTGAACCATTAGGCCTTTCAATACCCTTTCTGCCCTTTGCCTCTCTCCTATCCCTTTAGAATTCCTGTTATGCAAATGTCCTGGGGTGTCCCCTAGATCTCTAAGGCTCTATTTTCTTCATTTTCTTTCTCTCTGTTTCTCAGACTGAATAATCTCAAATGGGTTGATTCTTTCTTCTGCCTGCTTACATGTGTTGATGAGCCCCTCTAGAGATTTTCTTTTTTTAGTTATTGTGCTTCCCAACTGCAGAATTTTAATTTGGTTCTTTTTATATCTATGATTTTTATTTCTTTGTTGATATTCTCTACTTGGCAAGACTTTGTTCTAAACTCTCCTTTAGTTCTCTATACGTGGTTTTCTGCAGTCCTTTGAAGGTATTTAAAATAACTGACTTAAAGATGTTGTCTAGTATGTGTAACATCTGGGTCTCCCAAGGGCCCGTATAAATTGGCTGCTTCTGTTCTTGTATATGCGCCATCATTTCTTGCTTCTTTGCATGTCTCATACATTTTTCTTGAAAACTCTACATTTTAAATAAAATAATGGGACAATCGTAGAAATTAGATTTTCTCCTCTGCTCCCCAACTCTCTGGGCTTTGTTGTTTCTGTTTTTGTAGTTGTTGTTTGCTTAGTCCAGATGAGGACACTAAGGCATCTGCTTAGTTAATGATTGGAAAGTTCCCTAAACACCTGGAACCAGTATGTTTCCCTGTGTTCACCGAGGGGTTTACGGTGTGTGCTAGGGCATGCTTTCAATATTCAACCAGGTAGTTTACAACTCTGCCTAAGTCTTCACTCCCTGCTTACATCAAGGTCAGCTGAGATAAGAACTTTGGGCCTTCTTTCAAGAGCACTTGCATAGCTCTGGACATGCACACGGCTACGTGCTTTATTTTTTACATCCCCAGGAGTATGTAGAAGCTTTTCGAAGTCCCTATGGGCTTCTATTCTCAACTTTTCCTTTTAAGCTTTTGGTTAGCATATTGTTTACCTCAACTTTTATTTATCATTTCGGGCAGCTGTGAAGTTAGTCAGTTGTTTGTAACTGCTTTCAACAATCACCCCAAGGAAAAGGCTATTTGTGCATGGAAAGCTCCAAGTCATTACAAATATAGACAGCCTCCAATGGGACCTTTAAAGGAGCTACCAACAGGTCAAGTAATGACAATTCTTGGAAACAAGCTTTTGAAGAGCTGCAGCTCCATTTTGCTCCCTCCAGTTGCCGTCAGGCTACTGGCTTCACTGCAAATGTAGGCTGGCGAATGGTGGTTGGGATTACAGTGAGTCAAAATGCCACAAAGCTTGCTGTTTTTTACCCAGATTCAGCCACTTTTCTTGAATTAGTACTCCTAGGATTGGTTCATAAACAGACTGCTGAAAAAGATTGAGTTTACAATTTTTGCCAGTTTCTCATTATTTTTACAGAGAAGGAAATTTTCAGAGATTCTTACTCTACCATTTTTGGTACTATCCATAACCATTATTTTTATATTAAAGCAAACTTGGACGTCTTATGGACTTGGATGCAAAACACACATAACTTTGTAAAGACGCAATATACAACCTCAAAGATATTTAACTCCACTCCCTGTACTCAGCACTTACATGAAGTGTGTAACTGTATCTAATCCACATATCCACGGATCCATCAGATCCACAACCCTTTGGCAAGTATGTGTGTGATATATACACACATGCACATATGGAATGTAAGTGTCCTCCTGTCACACTTGTTAAATTACAGTGTCTACAGCTCGTAATGATTAATGTTTATCAAAGGTTACTCTCAAGAACTCTTGTGAATTGATTGACTCTCACCTCTGGCATACTCATTAGCTGTGATCATTTATAAAATATGAAATGATATTACTGTAGCCAATACCATTTAGATTAGACATGAACTTTTCCCAGTCAAGGCTTTCTCTATCCCAGTGGGCACAAATACGCAATCAAGGAAGACCTCGACTACTTGTTATTTAAATCTATTATTTTCAAATGAGATTCTCTTAGTTTTAAAATCCTGTCTGAGAATGTTGCATGGATGACTATAAGATTTCAGCATGTACGTAGCCCAGTCAATAGACCACCTTCATTCTATCAAATACTTACAGAATCACAGTGGGCATAATCTCCCCGCCCCCCAGTTTTACCATGTGCAAGTACTTTGACCAACAGAAAGCAAACAACCTAGGGCCGCCTAGGGATACAGACTTAGAGTACCCCAAACCATGGTAAACAGATGCATCTGGCCCGCTGAGCTTTGAACCCTGAAATTACACCACACACAGACATGGTCAGACTGTTGCCAGAGGTTACAACACACACATTCTTGGCACCATTCTCTGACTGACTCAGTCCAGCTGAGCATGTTAAATGGAGTAGTAACCCAAATATAACAAAGGAAGAAATGATGCTAGCCAGGTCAGGGATTAAAATGCCTCTCCCACTACTAATACCTTCTAAAAGAAGACACTGTCAACGAGAATGACTGTCCAAGTCAGACACATACGGCTTCCCTGTTCAACAATTCAGTCCCTCCCACGCTCATTGTGCAGTGTGTGTGCCACTGAGCTCAGCATGGCAAGAACTGAAGATAGGTGGGGAGGCAAACGTGCCAGGAAGACTGAGAACCTGGCAGGGATCCATCCTGAAGGTGAGATTGAGGGTGAGCATGAACCCAGATGGTGAGTCGAGACAAGTGGAGGGAGTGCTGGTTGTTTTGTAGCTGGCTGAACCTAGGAAACTTTTCAGAGGGCACTGGAAATCAAGCCTAGTCCCCCTGTTGCTATTTCCAACAATAGAGCTTTTGAATTTCATTCGACTCTAGGGAGATCTGGAATTACTCCAGGAATATTTCTGTTGGATGCTATGAGACAAGACAGGGGAGTAATTATTGGACATTTAGAAACATTTGTGTTTTTAATATGTTATCAATGTTTACTCTGAAATTTTTAATAAGATGTATATCAGAGATATAAAGCAGTCCTTTCTGCAATTGCTAAATAAGAACAATCACAAAAAGAAACTTGGTTGGATCTGTAGGACATAAACAAGAGAGAATGTGACCTTCAGAGTGGATCATTCTACCTAAATTGAACCCTGGCCGGACAATAGGGTAAACAGAAGTTTTCAGGGAGAATGTAACAGCCCTAGCCAGGAAGCTTCTCTGTGATTCCAAATGGAGACAATTTTTTGTTTTGGAGATGTTTTCTCTCTGCAATTAACAAAAAAGCATCTGTCTATGTTAGTTAGGGTTCTCCAGAGAAACAGAACCAATAGGGGCTATACATATTTGTAGATAGGTAGGAAGATTAGAGTTATGTTAAGGAATTGGCTCCTGCAACCGTGGGGGGCTGGCAAATCCAAAATCTACAGGGTAGATAACAGGCTGGAGACCCAGGAAAGAGCTAATGCTGCATCTCGGAGTCCAAAGGCAGTCGGGAGGCCAAATTTTCTCTTTTGGGGAGCCCTCCATCTTTTTTTTTTCTCATAGTTTTCAACTGATTAGTTGAGGTCCACTCACACTGTGAAGCGCAAAATGCTTTACTCAAAGTCCACTGGTTGAAATTTTAATCTCATCTAAGAAAACACCTTTTCAGTGACATTGAGACTGGTGTTTTGACCAAATACCTGTGTACCATGGCCTAGCCAAGTGGACACATAAGATTACCCATTACACTATCCTAGATCCTTTGCTTCAGGAACGATGCTCTTTGACTTCAAGGGCTGACGTGGAACAGATGCAGAGTGTGGCACCTTCATGGGACTGTGAGAAATTTTATTTTTTTGTCTAATTTATGGAAGCTTTGAAAACTTTTTCCTTCTGGTCTGTCTGTTCAACTTAAAACTTTTGATGAGGAGTTAGAGGTGAAATAAAACATAACGGAATGTAATGGAATGGATTAAGCCAGAAAACCATCCCTGGTTCCCACAAGTGTTCACGTGTTTTGCATTTGTGAACATACTGCATGTGTGCTTGTATTTTCCCAGAGCCAAACAATACAGAAACAGAAGGGCTATCAGAAAAGAGCAAAAAGTGGGTGGTGCGCTAGAGCAAGCAGAGAGAATCCCTCAGGGAAGACAAATTCAGGGTAGCCCATGACCCCCACATTTTCAATAACAAAGAGCAGAGGCTATTCCAAGGTATCATTTCTTAGCTGGAAGAGAGATCTCTTATCCATGATTTTGGAAACAAAAATCACCTATTAAATGGCTTAGTGCTTTTGTTGATCAATACTAAATGTTTTGGAACTATTTTATTATCAAAGTTAAAGTTTTTCCCTTTATTCCCCCCAAACTTGAAAAGTTCACTTTGCCAAAGGTAGAAGAATTACACATAAATCCTCCATTTAACAATTCAAGGGACTTCATTCCTTAGTGTGTTTCTTTTAAGGAGAACAAAGCATCTTTTGTTTCTGCCTTTACTGCCTCATTTGTTTCTACTCCTTGCTGTGCCAGAACTGGAGCTCACGCATGTTAAATGTTGACTGTTTGGCCTTGATCCTGGGAAGTGCTCATCAAGGATGGGCTTTCTGGGACCCTTTCTAATTCTCAATCCCTGAGAGTCTCAGGAGCTCCAGATATGAATATGTATGATAGATATGCTTCAAGTTCACCTAAAGCACAGAATGCCCAAAGGCTGTCCTCTGTGAGAGACTGCAAGTGGGAGAGTCCGAGCGCCTAATGATAGACCCTCACCTGAGGAGGTTACATGAGAAAGTGAAGAGCAAGCTCAGCACCTGCTCAGTCGATAGGGCACCAGCCACCTACACAGGGGCTGGCGAGTTCCAACTCAAAACAACTGTGACAACCACAACAAAAACAAACAAAAAAATAGCTGGGCATTGTGGTGGGCTTGTAGTCCCCGCTATTTGGGAGGCTGAGGCAAGAGAATCGCTTAAGCCCAAGAGTTGGAGTTTACTGTGAGCTGTGACGCCACAGCACTCTACTGAGGGCAACATAGTGACACTCTGCTTCAAAAAAATATAAAAAAGTGCCTGTGGGTCAAGTGGTTAAGGCGCCAGCCACAACACCTGAACTGGCGGGTTCCAATCCAGCCCCGGCCCGCCAAACAACAATGATGGCTGCAACCAAAAAATAGCCATGCGTTGTGGTGGCCGCCTGTAGTCCCAGCTACTTGGGAGGCGGAGGCAGGAGAATCGCTTGAACCCAGGAGTTGGGGATTGCTGTGAGATGTTATGCCACAGCACTCTACCCAGGGTGACAGCTTGTGGGTCTGTATCAAAAAAAAAAAAAAAAAAAAAAAAAAAGGTGAGGATTGGGACACAGGTGGAGAACAGGAGGCAGTCAAGAAACATTTTAAAGTAGGGATGAGATATGTTGGGGAGCATGTGTAGATAGCCCCACTCTTTCTTCCAAGATGAGAAAAGTAGAAAATGTGGGGTTAGTAAGGAAATCACCATACACTTGAGATTAGACATGATTTGGATTGCCCACTGCAGCTGATAAATGGAAAATGTATGAGATAGTTGCCAAGCTGGGTCCCAGAAAGATAGGCTCTATGATCCTCTCCATTAGTATCTGGCTGTCCAGGAGTGGAAGACAGGGTCGTAGTGAGCTAGCTAGAGTACAGGGTCAGCTAAATTGACCATGAGTTCTAGATCAAGAGGCAAGAAAGATGCCAACTAGGAACATGGAAGAGGTTTGAGAAGCTAACGTCACAGATGAGATGAGCTTTGGCAGAACTGCTTTGAATACCCTCCTTCTTTTCATGAAACATTTTCCTGCATCAGCCATCACCACGCATCCTGAGAGTTTTTGCTACCCTGTTCTCTGTTTTTCCTTTCCTTATACTGAAATGCCCTTTCCATCCCTTAATGTTCAGCTTAATTCCTCCTTACTCCATGAAGTTCTCCTAGTTGTTTTTAAGATTTATCTGTGTCCCTTCTCTAAATTCCCTTGGGAAAAAATGGGGGGATGTAAATTATTTCAGAATTATAGTCTTATATTGTATCCTTCGCATAGATCTCATTTCTTTGTGAAGATGTGCAACCTTTCTGAGAATACAAATTGTAAAACATACATTGTTTTTATTTCCCTAACATGGTCAAACACTACTTGAACATAAACATACTTAAATTTTTTTAAAGTATGGTTGATTATCCAGTAAATAAATTACAACCTTACCACACACTTATTTTGAGACTGTTCAGTGAATTTTGTCAGATTTTTGATATTTGAAATTTTGCAACATGTGTCCCAGTCACTCGTGAAAAGTTCAAAATATCTTTCAGATAATTTTTATGTCCACTATGATTTATCTCCATAGACCATTTGATTCCAATAAAATATTCTCAAGAGAAGAGGTCTCAAGCATTTATTTGCACAGGTATTAAATTATAACAGAAGCCAAAGAACTAAGACTTTCTCAAGACATTCTTATTTCCTTGGATTAAGAACAGAGTATAATTAGCACTTTCTTTTAATATAGGGTGGGCAGCATCTTGCAGCAAATACATATTAAGTGATAGATTATGATGAAGAAAAATTAGTGTATTGTACAGAAAAGAACTTCTTTTCGTGGACCAAAATGGCTGACAAGGGTCAACTATGCCTCCAACCAAGTGATGGCCTTGGGCGACGCACTTCTCTCTCCCTCAGAAGTGCGAGAAGCAGCTGCCTGAGTGGGTGGTGCGCTCCCAGGTTCAAGGTGGAGAGGTGTCCCTTGGATGGAACCTGCGCACCTGCCAGTCTGCGCCGCCGCGTTCCACTAGTGGGCGCCGTTGAGCAGACGTCAGAGGGTCCGCCTCGCCCCAGAGCAGCGTGCGCGCGCTGCCAGGCCTGACTGACGCAGCTGGGTCTGAAATGACCAAGACTGTGAAAGTCTCTGGAATAATTCGATTCAATCAGCTTTTCTAAAGGTCTGCCCTGGTTCTGAGTCATGCCCACACTAGAAGTTTGCCGTGTTGCCACCACCGCCTGTTGCCAGGGAAAACAGTTCATCTTTTGTGGAAAATGCTGATCCTCACAGAGCATTGCTGATTTTGGAATAGGGCTGTTAATCTCCTTCTTCATATCGAGGGCAATTGTCGGCCTCTCTGGGCTCCTGGGCTAATTTTCACAGGCAAAAGCTTGGAGATGACAAGTGGAAGAAGTTCAAAGCCGAGGGAAGGCTTAGGAACCGTTCTAGCCAAATCCTGTCCTTTCACAGAAAGAAGGGGCTGGTTTATAGCCATGCAGCTCCTCGTGACCGAGGCAGGGCAGGGACCCAGAGACAACTGGGAACCAAAAAGGGACCTTCAACCGGATTCCCTGCACCTCTCATCATTTTAACTGTCTTCTGTGAACCTTCAGCAACGCGGAAGATACGCAAATCGCATCTTGCTTTAGCCTGCTTTTGTGTAGATGTCAGTCATTTGCCTTTTTTGGCAGCTCATTATATACCAGGCACAGAGCTAAGCTCTCCCAAAATGCTGTCTCATTTAACCACAGGCGGTGCTACCCAGCGCTGCAAACCTGGGCTCTGGAAACAGCAGACCTGCACTCTCAGCCCGGCTCTACTTCTCAGGAGCCGCTTGGGTTTGAGCAAGAGACGCCCCCTCCTCACAGCTCGCTTTCCTCTGCTGACACGGAGAGAATAACAGAGTCTTCAGTGAGAAAAAGCACGCAAGGCTCTCAGCTCAGGCCCCCGGGTGGGAAGCTATTGTTTTTATCAGTCTTAGGCGTTAGTTTTCCTCCTGCTGATATTCAAGGGAATGTTCCAAACGTTCTATTTCACACTTAAAATGTGAATAAACTACTAAATATATATGTAAGCTATAAATGTGTTGATAACTGTATTTTTTTACCTCTTCATACAAAAACTGATTTTTGTGAGATAAATGCATAAAACTAAAATGGTATCATTACTCCTAAAAAACAATCAGTGATGTTCTTCAAAAACAGTTTATTTTCTTGCAATCACTTTCTTCATCTCCAAATTTTAAAAAGATAAATACATGGGCGACACCTGTGGCTCAAAGGAGTAGGATGCCGGCCCCGTATACCGGAGGTGGTGGGTTCAAACCCAACCCCGGCCAAAAACTGCTAAAATAAAATGGAATAAAATTTAAAGAAAATGAAAAGATTAAGAACAGAAACAAGAAAATACAGCAGATAGAAGGTGTCATCATACTTTTTCTTGATAGTCTCTTTCTCCTTTCCTTTTCTTTTCTTTTTTTTTTTTTGTTTGTTTGTTTTAGTATTGGCATTCTTTTTTTCTTTTTTAATTAAACCATAGCTGTGTACATTAATGTAATTATGGGATACAAATGCTGGTTTTATATACAATTTGAAATACTTTCATGAAACTGGTTAATATAGCCTTCACTGCATGTTCTTAGTTATTGTGTTAACATATTTATATTACACTTAGTAGATTTAACATGTACCCTTATAAATTGCACCATAGGTGTGGTCCCACCAATTACCCTCCCTCCACCCATCCTCCCCCACCTCCACCCCTCCTCCTCCTCTTTCCCCTTCATCTTGGGCTGAATTGGGTTATAGCATTCATATGGAAGTGTGGAAGAAGCCCAAGTGCCCATCGACCCATGAATGGATTAATGAATTGTGGTATATGTACACCGTGGAATAGTATGCAGCCTTTAAAAAAGATGGAGACTTTATCTCTTTTATGTTTACATAGATGGAGCTGGAGCACATCTACTTAGCAAAGTACCTTCAAAATGAAAGAAAAAGTATCCAATGTACTCAGCCCTACTATGACACCAATTTATAAAGTATCTTTATGGCTATGACAATATCCTTATGGGATTATACACTTTTTAATCTTAGGAAATAATTAATTGCAGTTAATATTTTTCTTCACAGAAGGAAACCCTGAAGTCTTTGATCCCCAACATTGGTTAATATGAAGCTGTTTCTCAGAACCATGCCTTGGAACTCTGTAACAATATACCTACATGTTTTCAAATTACATGTGTTCTTGCCTTCTTGACAGCCATTGAAATTAACACATCACAAGTGGAGGATTCTGCTTGAATTCCCCATGACAGGCTCAGCATTCAAAGCAACAGCTATCTAAAGTTTGGTGCTTTTTAATCCCGAAAGCTGGGGTTCTGGATATAAATAGCACGCACAGTTGGACAACGGCACTGCCATCAGGGTGAGATCACTTCCAGGAAAGCACTGAAATATAGCAGTGAGAATAACATCTGGCGTTTTCAACAGTTGTGTTTGATTTAGACTTGGACCTCTTACACAAAATAGAGGCTGTATTTATTAATGACTTCAGTTACCATGCAATTCACTCATTTTAAATGGAGAAAAAGACCTCGGCAGCCTAGTCATTAAACATAGTATGTTTAGGGTATGATGCAAAGCTCTCTTGACTTACTTAATTGCTCACTTGCCTACACCTCCCTGGCCCAACCAGTCCCACTTTATACTGCACCAGAGGAATGTAAGTAAAGAGGAATCCTAGGGAGGAAAGTCCATCTTTTTATTGGTTGGTGATAGGGCAAGGCTGAAAAAAAAAATCTGTTAAATAAGATAAGATCAAAATCTCTTTATTTTGGTATCTGGATAACATTTTTATCTCCACTCTGTAGCAATAGAATCTCCCTCCTTTTTTGCTGGGTTTATGGCCAACTAAAGTAAGGATTCCATTCTCAGCTTTCTGTGGAGTTAGATGTGAAAATAACTATCTTCTAGCCAATGAGCTGTAAGAGGAAATGGTACTTGCAAATACTAGAAAGTATTTTTAAAGGCAGGCTAGGAATCCGTCTTCTTTTCTTCTCCTTCTTGTGTCTGGAATGTGTTTCAATAGCTGGTTAGCAGCCATTTGGACTAGGGGACACCTCAGAATTGAAATATATATTTTCTTGTTTATATATGTGTGTGTGTGTGTGTGTGTGTGTGTGTGTGTGTGTGTGAGTATACACACATATATATATGAACAAGAAAATAGAAAGAACCTATGTCTCTGGTACCATGGAAGGTCTCAACAGTGCTAGACACAAAACCTCCAGACTACTTGGAGACTATGACAAACAGTTATGTGCATAAAATGAAAATGTGTGGTCAGGCTCGGCGCCTGTGGCTCAAGCACCTAAGGTGCCAGCCACATACACCTGAGCTGGCGGGTTCGAATCCAGCCCAGGTCTGCCAAACAACAATGACGGCTGCAACCAAAAAAATAGCCGGGTGTTGTAGCAGGTGCCTGTCGTCCCAGCTACTTGGGAGGCGGAGGCAGGAGAATTGCTTAAGCCCAAAAGTTCAAGGTTGCTGTGAGCTGTGATACCATGGCCCTCTACAGCTTGAGGCTCTGTCTCATAAAAAAAGAAAGAAAGAAAGAAAGAAAGAAAGGAAGGAAGGAAGGAAGGAAGGAAGGAAGGAAGGAAGGAAGGAAGGAAGGAAATGTATGGTCAATGGTTCACAAAAAGAGAAAGCTTCATGTAAGTACCACTGGATCAATTTGTGTAAATACTATAGGTGCACTTGAAAAAACATATATCTTTTGTAGTTTTGATATGCAATGTAGAAAATGTGTCCATTTTTTCAGTTGCTAATTATGTTGTTTAGATTTTCTGTATCCCTGCTGGATGTTTGCTTATTTTTTCTGGTTATTGAAATAGTTGTGTAGCAATTTCCCTCTCTGAGTGCACATGTCTGTTTCTCTTAGTGTTGGAAATTTGATTCAGGCATTAGTATTTTGAGGCTCTTTGATTACAGGCACACACTTTTAGAATAGTAATATCATCCTCTGAGTTGAACTATTTTTTCAAAGTGTCACTATCTCTGATAATGCACTCTACCTTGAAGACTAATTTATTTTTGGATCTTCAATGGCAAAAACAGATATATTTAGTGGTTTCCATGTTAACTTTTTCAATTCTTTACTTCCAACTTTTCTGCATTGCTATGTTTTAGAGACATTACTTATAAATAGTATATAGTGGGTTTTGTTTTCTAATCAAGTCTCATAATATTGGACTTTTAAATAGAACATTGTGGCCAGGCATGGTGCCTCATGCCTATAATCTTAGCGCTCTGGGAGGCCCAAGTGGGTAGATTGCCCTAGCTCAGAAGTTCAAGACTAGCCTGAGCCAGAGTGAGACCACTTCTCTATTAAAAATAGAAAAACCAGCCAACTGTTGTGGTGGACATCTATAGTCCCAGCTACTTAGGAGGCTGAAGCAAGGGAATCACTTGAACCCATGAGTTTGAAGTTGCTGTAAGCTATGATGCCATGGCATTCTGCCCAGGGTGATTGAGTGAGACTTGGTCTCAAAATAAATAAATAAATAAAACATTGCTGCGGGCTAATTGTGTTGCCCAAAATTTATGTTTTAGAAACTTAATCCCAATACCACAGTGTTGGGATGTGGGGTCTGATGGATTAATTCTACCATAAAAAAGGCTTGCAAAAGTGGGTTTGTGCTCCTCTGCCATGTGAAAACAGGTAATGTGCAGGCTACCATCTTGGAAACAGACACTGGATCATCATCCGATAACTGAACCTGCTGGAACTTTAGTCTCAGACTTCCCAGCCTACAGAACTGTGAGAAATAAATTTTTGTTCTTTCTAAATTGCCTGGTCTATGGCATTCTGTTATAGCAGCCCCAAAGTGACTAAGACAAAAGTAGACTATTTTAGCCACCCTGAGGAAACAGGATAGGTCTCTATCCAAAATTTGGTTCTAATGTCAAGATTGATGACACCACACAAATGCACCAAAAAGGTGTTAAAATTGTTATTGCCTGCATTGTGGAGGATGTCTGGGAGAAGAGGTCAGGCTTGGAAGATTGGTTAGAATCTGAGACTAAAAATTGAAATCTGTGAACCAGCAACATTGGGATACCCTCAAAACAATTTTTAAATTAAAATCTTGATTTTAGAATATCTCTAGACTTATAGAAAAACAGCAAGATTAGTACAGATATATTTTATGAACTAAAGCTCATCTGTTCTTAGTTTTTACCTGGTATTCTTCTTCTGTAGGGGCGCTTTTTAGAAATGCAGAGTCTTAGGCTTCACCACAGATTTAGAGAATCAGAACTGTATTTCAATGAGATCTCCAAGTGAATTAAAGACACTAACATTTGAGAAGTGTCAGTTGGAAAATGGAAAATTTTCAGAACGAAGTATGATGAGAAAAAAATGGAAAAAAGTAGAAGAGTATGTAGGGAGCAGAGTGAAGAGTGACGCTCGGGTCTCGCCTAAGCATAACTGGAGTATCCAAAGAAAGAGAAAGTGCATCAGTAGCAATATTTTAAGAGACAATGGCTGGGAATGTTGCAAAACTGATAAAAGGTCTCAAGACACAGATTCTAGAAGGCCTAGGGACCGTAAAGAAGAATAAAAAACTACACATGTGCCCCAGGCACACAAGAAAATGTATTAAAAATCAGAGAACAAACAAACCATTATAAGTGCAGTCAAAAACAAACAAACAAATAAATAAAAACAGATTACCCGAGAAGGAGCCACAATTAGACTGAGAGGTGTCTTCAAATCAGTCATAATGAGAGCCGAAAGATATTAGAATGTGATCTCCGAACGTCTCAAAAAATATAACTGCTACCCTAGAATTTCATACCTACAGACAAATATTCTTCAGAAGTAGTAACATGATAAATTTCAGAAAGATAAAAAAATGGGAAGAATTTTTCTCCCGGAGATTTTCACCAAGGAGAATATTAGAAAGTGGCTTTCAGGTAGAAGGAAGATGATGTGAGATGAGTGTTTGAATATGGAGAAAGAAACAGCAATAAAAATAGAAAATAGGGGGTTAAATCTGAATGATTTTCAGTTGTCTAGAATAATAAAATGCAGAGGTTAAAAGATGTAAAAATTAAAATGCAAGTAATAACAGAGAGTTAAAGTGTTGAATAAAATCATCACCTCATCCAAAAAGAAACAGAAACATCAATTGAGTATTTTTGATAAGTTATAATGCACGCTATGTCTCTAGGATAAATATTTAAAATGAGTGATTGACAAATTATATAAAACTTCCAAGTTAGTAGAAGGATAAGCATAACTCAAGAAGCAGGCAAGAATGGAGAGAAAAGGGAATATAAAACAGGCAAAGAAAAATATAACTCATGGAGTAAGATAGTAACTATAAATTAAATGAAAGTATATCATTCTTTACATTAAATAAGTTGATCTATGTAACAAAGAGTCTGACTCCGTATTTTGATGCTTTAAGCCTCATTCTTCCCTCTTCCCCTTCATCCCCATTCCCATAAAAACCGATAAGAAAACCAGAATATTCTCTGCTTCGACACCAGTGGCCTCTTCCTGCGTGAGAAAATCCTCACCCCAGACCAGTGCCTCAGCCACCCTCTCTTTTTCTGCTCTCCTAAGCCATTCTGGGCTTTCTCGGGAAGCCTGACCAATTTTCCCTTTAGTTATGTCTAATCTACTGTTAAACAGATCCACTGAGTTCTTAATTTCAATAATTGTATTTTTAATTTCAAAATTTTAATTTGATTCTTTTTCATAGAATCTTTTTGTTCTTTTATTTATTATTTTATTTCAAATTAATATGAAGGTACAAATTTTTAGGTTACATTGTTCTCACTGCCAGGGTAAAGTTCCAGTTGTAAAAGAGCCCCTCACCCAGAAGGCGTATTATATAATACATTTAGTGCTTTTAACTCTTTGAATATGAATAGCACAGCTCCTTTAAAGTCTGTGTGCTAACTCTAACCTCAGAAGTTCTTGTGCTTCTGTTTCTTCTCTCTGATTTGTCTTAATTTTCTCGCATGTTATTTTGTCTTTGAGTGACTCTGGTTATTTTTAATCTATGCTGGACATTATATTTACAAAACTTTTTGTAGAAACAGAGGGCTAAAGTGAGGCTATAATTCAGTAACTATTTTAAGAGTTAATGGCCAGGAATTTTTCAAAACTGATAAAAGGTATCAAGGCTCTAGGAACTCTAAATAGAAATAAAAGGAAATCCATACATGTGCCCCAGGCACACAAGAAAATGTGTCAAAAATCAGAGAACGAACAAACAGTTATAAGGGCAGCCAAATATAAACAAACAAACAAATAGATAAAAACAGATTACCCCCAAAGGAACCCCTATTAGACTGGCAGATGTCCTCAAAACAGTAATGATGATCGCCAAAACATCTTAAGATGATACCTCCACATGGCTCAAAAAATACTGCTAATCTAGAATTCCGTGCCTACAGATAAATATTCTTCAGAAGTAGTAACATGATACATTGCAGGCAAATAAAATATGAGAGAATCTTCTCTCCTAGTTCCACAGAGGAATTATGTTTGCTTTTGCCAGACTCCTAAGCATCCCACAGCCGGATGGGCTCCACAGAACTTCAGAGAGAAAGTTGACTCCAAGCTGAGCTATAGTTCCTGCAAATTCTATTTCCCCCATGCCTGGGGTGCAGCCCTTCAGTTCTCAATCCAAAGCAAGGGGATTCCTCTCTTCCCTCCTCCAACTGGCAGGCCCTAGATTTGACTGTTTGATCCCCTATGCTGGTTGGATCAGTTCCACCAGAAGCCATTAAAAAGAATGGTTTTCCCTCATCTGACGGGATTCCTCTAATTTTAGCAATATACTCCTCTCCCCAAGTGCTCCCTTTACTCAGCCCAAGTACCAGTGACTTCAGCTAAGATCCTGAGCTTAATTCTACACATGTAAGCTTTCAAGGCAGAAATTGAAGTCCAGGTACCTGATTCTTACATGTTAGTAGACATCGGAATCCTTGGTAAGGTTATTAAATATGCCTATGTCTGGGTCCCATCCCCAGAAGTTTTTGAGTCAGAGCGTTTCCCACAAACTCCCTGGAGTGGTTCTGATGCAGGTGGTCCCTGAGCCACACCTTATCAAGCCCTTTTTATAATTGTGAGCTGAAGAAAAGAACCCTGAACTTGCTGTAATTAGAGCAAGTTCTTCAACTTGGTTTTCCCACTGAATTCCTCTGAGAGCACAGGCAATTCACTGTGTATCTCTGAGTTTCCAAATTAATTCACAAAGAGATGGATTTCTGACTCACCTCCACTTCTCCAAATGTTCTTTGAATGAAATAAAAAACACTTACTACAGCCGGTCCTAGCATGGAAATATTTACTCTTTCAATGTGCTTATCTGCTAGGCAGGCTCTATCCTCCGGGATCTCTTCTTGTGCACTGTCATCAATTAGGATTAATCACAGAATGTTCTTTGTGGCCAGGCCTTAAGGTCTCTCACCACTTTTAACATGATCTGCTCTGTCCCCGTGCTACAGCTCCTGAGAAAGTAGATTATTGAGGAGCAGCACCTCAGGATAGCTTGCACTTGGTCTGGGGCTGTGGGAACACTGCTGGCTGTCCAGGCACAGAGGAGAGTTGCCTCTGGGTGGCTTTAACCATAAGAAGGAGCCTACTTGACCCATCTGGGTTCTGACCAGGGCCAATTTTGATTCCGTATGATCTGGCATAGCCAAGTAGTCTTAGCTTGGAACAGAGCAGTTGAAAGCTGGTCAGAAATTGTTGTCGGTTCAAGATGGCAAATAGAATTAAGAAGTAAAACCGTGTGACCTCCTTCCATTCCTTGTTCTAAGCATGATTAAGAAAAGGCACCTCTAAAAGAAAGTATTCATTTAATTTTTGATGAATTCAGCTAGCACCCATGTCAGGTGTGCAGAGAGAGCAGTCCTCCACCATCTCTGTATGCCACACTCTCCTGTCCCTCTGCCCCTGTGTCCAACTTGCTCAATTAAATGCCTCACTTCACCTGTTTCATCTCTTCACCAAGAACCTGCTCTGATTAGCCTAAATGTGGAGGCTGCATGAGCTGGGAGAGGACTAAGTTGCCCCGAGCCAGTTCTCTGAGTCAAATTGTGCTTTCACTGTTGGTGTGAATACCAATGTATTTCTAAATATTATCCCACACTTCACCCCATTCATTTACCTCCATTTTTGTTTCCTCTCTCTTTGTCATATTTTTATGCAGTCTTTCCTCTGGTGTTCTCATCCATGCTGAGAACAAATAACATGCTAATGTGTTCAATCAGTATCATATGTGGCAGCTTTGAAAACAGTGCCAGAATGGGTAAGGGAAGTTATGGGACAGTGGAAAGTATCCATGGCAATGTTACCCTGTTTAGCAAACATGTGAAGAAAATTTATGCTGAGATAATAAAAACATAACTTAGAGGTACACTTTGGCAGGTCCAAGTTCAAATGCAGTATTTTCCACTGGTTGACTCCAAGGCAAAAAATAATATTCATACACATATGCCTTGAACTTTACAGCAATAGAGAGGCAGATTTTCTTAGACTATGGGTAATTATCACGCTGTCACATGACTTTGAGATGTATCCATAACTCACAATAACATCAAATTTCATTTGGAACAAGTCTGTACACCTTTTCCTTGCAATACGATGCCTTTGGTCATCCCTAACTTCTCAAATATTTCATCTTTATTGTTGTTTTTTCTGAAACTTCTGCAATTATTTTAAGGTAGAAATATTTATGTGAAATTAAAAAAAAATGCTTACTTAATGCAATTACTATTTATGAAGTGCTGAGGCCTTTGTGGTAGCTGTTGAAGTCGCGCTGTTTCCAGCAGCAGATGTGTCTGTAGAAGTTGGTGCATTAGGAAATATCTAGACTTTATGTCTCTTATCTAAACAAAAGCAATAGCGTGATGCAGTTTTCTGGTGGAAAATGATAGAACTGGTATCTTAGTCTCTTTGGGCTGCTGTAATGAAATGCCATAGACTGATGGCTTATGAATCACAGAAATGTATTTCTCACAGTTCTCGAGGCTGGGAAGTCCAGGATGAAGGTGCTGGCAGATTGGATGTCTGATCAGGGCCCACTTGCTGGGTCATAGAACAGAGCCTTCTCTCTGTGTCCTCACGTGATGGAAGGCACAAACAGTTCCCTCAGGTCTCTTTTCTCATTCATAAGAGCGTAAGGACTCCACTTTCACAACCAAATCATCTTCCAAAGGCTCCACTGCTTAATGCCATCTCATTGGGGATTGGTTTCCACATACGCATTCGGGGAGACACAAACATCCACAACAACTGGTTTTCAATCTGATTTTGAAATTTATGTAAATTCACATAAGATATATCTAAACAAATTAGGCATTACCATATGAGTTCTCTGCTACTTGAACCTTGGTTATTCCAAATTTGTCCACCTAGGGACTATACACTGCAAAGCTATGAAGTCATCTAAGAAGACTTAAGTAGGGGGATCCTAGGAAGTAGAAATCTGTAGGTCAAACAGCTTCCAGTGGTAAATGCAGTCTGTAGAGGTTTGTGTGGGCATGGCAACAAATAACATGCTGTCCTTGCTAATTGTAGATGATTCATTGCTTGGGGGATTTTTTTCCTAGCAGGCTGAATTAGAACTATCCCAGGTAGTTTTAAAATATTGTCCAAATGTAAAAACTGCCCATTATTCAGTTGTTCAAAGAGCCATTGCTAACATTGTGTGGTATGTTCTTACAATCTGCGTCCTTTTCTTGTGATTCAAATTGTTTCCTTCACCTGGAAATATATTATAAATTATAGATTGTGCTAATGCAAACAACATGGAAATCATGTGCTCATTGAGCTGTTTAGTGCATAGTAAACACTCAAAAAATATTTGAAACAATAAAGGGTGACATGATCTAACTTGGCACTGACTCTTAAATGAAGGTGCACAAACTTGCTTATCATAAAACAGGCTGATAATATCGACTCTGTTTTCAGTGATCCTTGCTATTACCTCAACCAGAAAAAAGATTTTCAGACTTAAGGCATTTTTGTCATTCTTCTTTGTCTATCATTCACTCTGCTAGATGCAGCCCAGGGAGTCGAGGCACTCCAGATGGCGCAGAAGAGCCCCAGTGGTGGGGCCTTCCGCTCCCAAGTGCTCAGCACAGGAAGATAATCCTCAAAGCCCAACACATACTCCCAGGAAACCTGGTGAGCCCCTCTTCTTCCATCTGCCCTTCCCAAATCTCCCCTGAAATAGATAATTGCCCAACTGAGGAGAGTGTTTTCACTACTTCAGAACACCTAACCTAATTTGAGATCAGCAGGCATGACCAAACTTACTCTATGTCAGAAAATCTGAGTCATTGTTTAGGTTAAGTCACTTTCTAATCCGTTTATCCACTAGACCTCCCACGTCAAATGTTGTAGCTTTATTATCTATGTTTCATGTTTCAAACACAGAAGAAAATCTGGACGATGGCTCTTGATGCTCCTCTAAGTAACATGAAAGGGAGGCCTGAGAGCTGGGGAGACAGAGGCCACGAACATTCCTTACTTTATCTCAGAATCACAAGTGTTTGTCTTCCAAAGGACATTCTTCCTTCATAGAAAATCACGTCTGGAAAATCGTTCCAAACAAGGTTCAAAACAATGACTTCAGATGAAACAGACTCAAAGGAGTAAACACCAGCAAAACTGACGGTTTCAAAAACCTTTGACTTCCTTTACACTGCCAAAGAGTTGCTTTCCGTAATTGGTGAGATTTCAGGGTTAGCTCACATTTACGACTTCCCACTCAAAGAAAATTTTTTGAGGCTGCAAGCCCCTCAGAGGTTACTGATAAAGGCCCAGGGGAAGATCTCTATTACCAGCCAGAGGAGAAGGAGCTCAAGACCACGCTGAAGACAGACAAGGTACTGTGAAACTTTCTCCTGGGGCCCCACTTGCCTCCCGCCCGGAAATGCCTGCACACGGCTGCCCGGCTCATCCAAGACCAGACAATCATAAAGCAATCAGATTTGTGGATTAACGATCAGCCTATCTTGAACATTAATATTCCTTTCAAGTAGCTCTATTACTCTATCTATGAAGCATGTAGGAAGTCTGCTCTGTATCATTTTTTCATTAAAATGCAGTCCTAACAGGAGAATTCCAGCTACCCACCAACATCTGCTCCAAATTTTCCCATGATTTATGTGACCATGTGGCCAACTCCGTGTATAAACATAGATAGATTCTGAGAAGGATCTTGTCCTGTATACAAGGAAAAGTGGAAAAATAGGTATTTAATTACATCATCAAATTTGTTTTAGGTTTTAGAACATCACATTGTCAACCAGATGTCCATATATCCAAATTTATTATTTCATGTCAAGGAAACATGAGAGTGCTTCAGATGTATATATTCCTTGTAATTAATTCTGAGCTTTTACATAAATTATTTCCATAACAACTTCAGGCAAGGGAGAAGCAGCGGATTCTATTAACTCTGCTTACAGCTGGGGAATCTCAGTGGTCACACAGCAGATCAAGCAGCCAGCACCCACTTCCTTTGATTCTTAGCTTACTTTTTGGTGGATAGTCTCATCTTAAAGTTATAAAATTTTTTTGAGATAAAAGAGATAGTAAAAAGGAAATACTGGCCATATTTGTTTGGAGGTGGGAAGTTCTCGTGTCCTCTTTGGCTGGGAGTTTTCTGTTAGTTCACCCTGACTGCCATGTGGAGAACGGACTGTCAGGGCGTGAGGGTGGGCGTGGGGAGGTTGTGCCTGTGTTCCAGGTAGGATGCTACAAGGGCTGGGTCTTGGGTTCTTGGGTGGTGACAGTGCAAATAAGGAGCAAAAGGCTCCATCCAGAGGGAGGTTGAAGGAGCAATCAAACAGATTTGCTGATGTGTTACTTATGGGAGATGAGGGTGAAGCTGGTAAGAAGGGTGGCTCTAGGGCTCCTGAATGGATGGCCCAACCATTCATTAAAATAGAAAAATTTGAAGGAGACTGGGAGTCTGATCAAGGGTCTAATCCTAAACAAATTGACATGGTGTTGAGACTTCAAGTGGCGATGTCAATTGGGAAAGGAGGCAGGAAGGGTGTTGACCTCACCTCTGCTGGCACTGGGTCCACTCTGCTGTTTCCCATGTGATGGGCTAACATTTCATGTAGATTTTCAATGGTTTGAATGTTTTCTTCCTCTCCAAAATCTATGTTGAAATGTAATCCCTGGGGCAAAGGTATTGGGAAGTGTGGCCTTTTAGAGGTACTTGAGTCATGAGGGCTCTGCCCTCACAAGATTAAGTGTCCTTATAAAAGAGCTTGACAGAGAGAGTTTGTCCCTTTTTGTCCTTCTTCCTTCTCTCATGTGATGACAGAAGGCCCAGCCCTCTGGTGGATGCAGCATTCAAGGCACCACCTTGGAAGCAGAGAGCAGCGCTCACCAGACCGTGCACCTGCTGACGCCTTGGTTTTGGACTTTCCAGCCTCTGGAACTGTGAGACACTGTTGTTACAGAAGTGCAAGTGGACTCAGACAAGATACGATATGCGAAGAAAATAGTTCTATAAGAATAAAATATATCGAAAAAACACTCTGTGAGCAATGGGGAGTCACTGAAGCATTTTAAGCAGGGAAGTGAGTTGAGTGGATATGTATTTAATATCCATGTAAAAAAAGTAGATGGAAGGAGGTTTGAATTCTGGCTCAGCTGGTCCCTTAATAGCTCTTTGAATTTGAGAAAATTAGCTTAACTCTCTGTGCCTCAGGTTCCTAGTAAAATGGAGATGGTGCTGCCTTCCTCAGGGAGTTATTGTAAGAATCATAATGAAATGTCCAGGATAATAAATGCTTGATATGCGTTGGCTCTTCCTCATGACTGAGGACCTGTTGATGCAGTTCAGCAAGTGAGAGGGGTGGGCAAGTCCCGATGTGACGAGAGAAGATTGTAGCGAGACAGCATTAGGGGTTTGGTTGTGGGGAGAGGCCACGTGGCAGCCATTGGTACGCAGCCCCTGTGCGACTGCAGAGCTCTCTTGCTCTCCTGCACTTACCTTTCCCCAGGAGAGCCTTTCCGCTTCCCCGGTTGGTCTCTGCGGATGCTCATCCTTGCCACCGAGCCCCACCATGGCTAGCTGTGCTTTCCTATTCTATTCCTTCCTCCCCATCTCATTCATGGCTAGCTGTGCTTTCCTATTCTATTCCTTCCTCCCCATCTCATTTCTCACGGTCTCCCAAGCCCCAGGGCTTTTCACATAAAAGTTTTCTTTTCCTCCCTCAGAACTTGATTTCTGCCTCTGCATAGTCAGGGCTGCTGGCAGCTCGGGTGTCATTTCTTTTCTACCAAAGAAGGGAATGTTTTTTCTTTTCTGGCTCTCCCCAAGTCCGGAGGCCTGGTGGCTTTGCCACAGCCTTAGGTCACCCACAAAATGCTCAGCGCCCTAGCTGCTGCCCCGGCTAAAACCCATCTCTCCAGGCAGTCTCCTGAGTTACCATGGGAAGAAGGGGTCGTGGCTGGCGACCCAGAGGCCACACAAGACAGCATTACCCACACTGTGGTCCTCTGGCACTTAATCCGTGTGGAGGTGCCTCTGTATTGGTCAGAGACCCCCCAGGCCTTTTTTCTAGGACCTGGTTCCCTTAGAAGTTAACCAGGCTGGCAGCTAGTGGCTTGTGGCTATGGGTTCAGAGCCAAGTGGTGTGGCTGGTCCCAATAGCAATTCCTCAGGCCACAGTGAGGCCTCTGCTAGAGCCCTGCCCCAGCACACAGCACGGGGAGAGCTCGTGGGTGGGCAGGCTATCTTTGAACCCCCAAATCTAGGTCTTTCCCCCTGAGTACACGGCTCCTTTTTGCTCTCCTCTCTCTCCTTTTCCTAGACTTGTGTCGCTGAACAGTCCCTTTTTAGATCAGTGAGCCCACCCTTTAAGCCGTATCTTGGCTCTCATCCCGGGAACCCACCTATCTCTAACAGATTCAGGCTTTACCCGGATTTAAGTTTGTGGATGTTTTCTTGGGCTCACCCTTTTTGAATAGTGTGCAGCTCTCCATTTCACAAAGTTACATCCTATGGCATTTCCAACAAAGCTTCGGTTGACTTAGAATATATTATTTTTCTTTTTAAATCAACTTTAAGATATATTTTACACATAATGAAACACATCCATTTTAAGTAAAAAGTTAGATGAGTTTTAAGAAATGTATACATCCGTGTACCCACTACTACAATCAAGAATAGAACATTTCCACTCAAAACATTCCCTCGTTCCCCTTTGCAATCACCTCCTAACCCCCAGCCCTGGTATCTGCTTACCTGTTTTCTGTCAATATAGATGAGTTTTGCTTTATCTAGATATTTATGTAAATGAGTCATATGGTGTGTAGGTTTTGTGTCTTATATTCAGCATAAAATTTTTGAGATTCATCCATGTTGTGGCACATTATCAATAATTTATTCTTTTTTTTTTTTTTTTTTTTTGAGCAGTAGCCCATTGTATGGAAATAATACAATCAGTTTCTTTGTTTACCCAGTGATGGACATTTGAGTTGTTGTCAGTTTGGGGGTATTAGGACTACAAATACCTTTTCTGATTCCTGATGTGACTCCTGGAGTAATCATAGTTGTTGGAGAGCTTGGACTGGCAAAGAGGGAAGATTTAAATGGTTCAGTCTTTTATTATTTAGATATGATTGGGCCACAGCACCAGGGGCAGGGCCCCAGGGAGCAAGCTGGAGAAGGCCACGTGGGGATGCAGTCCTGGCAGGTAAGAGGGGCCGTGAAGATGCCATTAGACCTGAAACAGAGAGCTTTGTTCAGCAAGAGGAACAGCAATGTCTGCGAAGCCTTGAATGCTGGGATTAGAAGCCCAGAGTCCCAGGCAGCAGAGAGTTGCTGAGGGACAGGCACAGTGAAAGCCATTTTTGAAAGATTGCCCTGCCACAGGTGTGCAAGATGGTTTGAATGGAACAAAGAATGAAAGGAGAGAGGCCATGGGGGAGGGGGTGTTTATTTGAGATTGTTTCTCTGCCTTCAAGGGTGAAACCTCATCAGCACCCCAGCTGCCACAGTGAGCAGAAAACCACCGGGCAGAAGCTGCAGAGCCTGCCACGTAAGCCTGCCACATCCAAGATCTGTTAGTTTTTCTATTGTTGGGTCACAAATTACTTCACACTTAGTGGTTAAAACAATGCAGTTTTTTTTCTTTCTAGCTCTTAAAACTTGAGCTCAGAATGGTATATACATCACACCACGCTTACTGTTTCCACGGGTCAGGAACTGGGACATGGAGTAGCTGGGTTCTCTGTTCAGAGTCTCACCAGGCAGAATCCAAAGTGCTGGGGGCTGTGTTCCACTGGGAGCTCTAGGTCCTGGTCCAGACTAATGCAGACTGTTGTTGGAATCCAGCTCCTGTGGCTGTAGGGCTGAGAGCCCTGGTTTCTTCTCCATGTCCCTTGCAATCCTTCCTCCACAGGACGTTCAGAGTGGCTGTTCGGTTTCCTCCAGGCCAGCAGGAGAGTGTCTGCAGCTGCTTCAGTTACATCTGCAAACTCCCTTTGCTGTGTAAATTAGCAGGGGAAGGAGTTGGGGAGGGGGGTGCATCGGCTTGTTCACAGGTCCCAGGTGCACTGAAGGGGAGGCCACTATGCAGGACATGTGCCCCAGGGCCCACCTTGAATTCCACCCACAACAAACACATGGCTTTTCTTTTGACTCCCTGCTTCTCCACCTGTAAAAAAGCGGGGCTCCGGGCAAGGTGTTCTCAGAGGCTCCGCTCTGCACTGACACTCTGAGTCCTGGCCGCCTTCGTTTTAAATGGAGGTAAGTGGGAAGCAAGTTGCAGTGTGACCTACCATCTCATCCAAACTGCGCCTTGAAGATTACAGTGGGGCGGTGGGCAGAGATGACAGAAAGGGGCACAGGCTGAGGGAAGAGCAGCTGCGGGGCAGGCAGGCAGCCTGTCTGTGGGGTGGACGTTGTGGGGTCATTGGAGCTTTAGTATATGTTCTGTCTCTTCTCCTCTGAGCAGCACATGGTAGGGCTGTCCTTCTCCCTGTCCCTTGCAATTCAGCACAGACACGTGCCTTACTGTGGCCTGTGAAATGTGAGCTGGGGTGATGTATACCATTCTGAGCACAAGTTTTAAGAGCCAGTATATGTGTTTAGTCTGGCTCCTTTATCCTCTGCCACAGTGATTGGCAAGGTTTGAGGTGGCAGCTGTTTCAACAGTCCAGGCCCCTGACTGTGGCTAGGGCAGAGCTAAACTCCAGCTAACCCACAGTGGACATGTGACATAACTTGGTTGTTGACAATGAGATCTAGGGTTGTTTGTTACTGCAGAATCACTTAGCCTGTCCTGGCTGATACAAAAAAGAACACATTATCCCGGGGCAGGGGTCCTCAAACTACGGCCCGCAGGCCACATGGGGCAATGCAATTGTATTTGTTCCTGTTTTGTTTTTTTATTTCAAAATAAGATATGTACAGATAGGAATTTGTTCATAGTTGCTTTTTTTTTTTTAAACTATAACCCAGTCCTCCAACGGTCTGAGGGACAGTGAACTGGACCCCTGTTTAAAACGTTTGAGGACCCCTGATATTATGGTTAACCTCACCTTCCCCTTTTCTCTGAGAACTCTCAACTTAGCCAGGCCTCTGAACCAGCTGCCTCTGGGTGATGGAGGCATAAGGCCACATCTTCATGGAAAGCAATCGTGGTCCTGTAGGGTCATGTTAGAGTCTGTCACTCAGACAGAGCTACCCAGCAGCTCCAAGAGAGAAAGTGCTCACACCCTGGGACCGCAGCCCTCATGATAAGTAAGCTATTTTTGTTGGAGAACAAATAAGTGTAATTAGCACATTCAGGGAAAGTTGCCAGTTAAACCTGACTTGGACATGCCTTGACACAGTTGACTTGTCATCTCATCCTGAAAATCTCAATTACCATGCAGCCTGCCGAGTCCCCATTCCTCTTTTCCTACACCTATAATTTGTTTGTCAGGCCCCACATCCAAAAGCCTGCTGAACTTGGCTCTTTCCGGAGCATCTTGTAACTCTGTGCTTTCTTTGATGTCTTCTCCAGTTGAAGCCTCCTTCATGGTTGTTCAGAGGTGCCCTGTGGACTCCCCTTCCTTCTTCAGAGGTGCACCCCTGCAGCCCTCCACTCTGGGCTTGCTTCCCCCACTCTCCCTTAGCTGGGGGCTTCTCCCAGCTGCCATCGGCAAACCTTTTGTCAGCTCAGGACACTGTCTCTGTTCCACGACTTCTCAGTAGGGGAGAATGCTGGGCCAGGCTGGGCTGTCACACAGCAACCACATACAATGATTCAGACACATTTCTTTTTGGATTTTTTTTACTTTTTAATTTTCAAATTAGGGTGCAAACCTTTAGGTTACATTGTTCTCGAGCCCCTCACCCAGGGGACACATTATACACCCTCAGTATGTGCACATTAGGTGAGAGCTCGCCTCCTGCCTTCCCTCTTTCTGCCAATTGTCTTTCCCCTTCCCCCCGCCTCCCTCTACCCCCATACTTGACCATATTTGTGTTTTATTTTTCACATGAGCATGTAATTGTTTATATGTTGGTTTAACATTAGTATGGAGTACATTGGATATTTGTTTTTCCATTCTTGCGATACTTTACCAAGAAGGATGTATTTCAGCTCCATCCAGGTAAATGTAAAAGCCGTAAGGTTTCCATCTTTCTAAATGGCTAAATAGTATTCCATGGCTTGCATATACCATCCTTTGTTGATCCATTCATGGGTTGATGGGCGTTTAGGTTGCTTCTGTGGCTTGGCAATTACGAATTGAACCGCAAGAGATATTCTGGTGCAAATGTCTCTGTAGTAAAGTGATTTTTGTTCTTCTTGGTTTTGTTATTCATTACATACCTAGTAATGAGCTTGCAGGATCAAATGAAAGACCTACTTTTAGATCATTGAGGATTCTCCATACTTCTCTCCAAAAAAGCTGTATTAGTTTACAATCCCATCAGCAGTGTTAGAAGTATTCCCTTTTCTCCACATCCACGCCTGCACATGGTGTTTTGGAACTTTGTGCTGTGGGCTAATCTTGCTGGGGTTAGGTGATATCTCAGAGTATTTTTGATTTACATTTCTCTGAGAATTAAAGACAATGAGCATTCTTGCATGTCTTTTTTGGCCATTGATATTCAGACTTATTTTGAAGACAGTGTAAATCATTGTCCAGAGAGGTGGTGACTGCAGGCAGGACTCATGGGTGGTACACAGGCAAAGAGCACCCTCAAGCAGAGACTGCAGCCAGTTGGAGCTATGAGAAGAAATTATGCACAAGAGCATGCCATGTTATAAAGAGTAGAGAAAGAAGATGACAGAGCTGACACAGCTAACAGTTAATGAGCACTTGGTGTGTGCCGAGCACATGGAGACACTTCCAGTGCATCACCTCCTGCAGTTTTCCTAGTGAGGAGACACTAGGCCCACAAGTCTGATCAGGGAACAGGGGCTCAGAGAGTGGAAGTAGTTCACCTAAGGCAACACTGCAAAGTAAGCAGCTCACTGGGGGAGGGCCCCAGACAGCCAGCTACAAAGCCTGTGCTCCTACCCAGGAAATGATTTTTGCCTCAAGACAAGGGAAGGAAGGAACCCCACTGGCCAGAGATGCTCTTCCCTGCCTGCCAGTATCTACAATGATTCCCTTGTGAGTGAGAGAGTTAGGGATAGACTCCGGCCACAGTTCCCAAGAAAGAGAGGAGGCCAGTCCAGGGATTAAGGATAGACTTTATTGCAAAGGAACAGAATGGAGTCTGACCAGAAGTCAGCTCAGCTCATGCAGTTTTAAGGGACTTTTATTAGAGTCATTGAAATGTGAGAGGGAAGTCATCTTTCCTGCAGAGTGAATCATGCTGCCATGAGACTGATGTTAGAATCACTGCCTTCCATTAAAGGTGGTAAACTTGCACAGAGGCCTTATCTCTAGTGCCAGCCAGCAGCAAGGTAGCAGATTCTGATGCTTCCCAGGAACACCAGCCATGAAGCATTTCTGGAGGGGGGGGGAGGAGTTGCTCTGACCATGCCATTTGGGCCCTGACCTGTTTCCTATCACTGGCTGTCCTCCCAGGGTGGCTATACCCTTGTCAGGCTCATAGGATTTGCAGGAGTATGGGAAGGGGGTTGCTGTAATCACGCACTTTGGTTTCTGGCTCACTTTCTTTCTCTACTTGTCTCCCAAATAGCTGTACTTTTGTCCGAGTCCTGAGGGTTTCTTCCCGCAGTGAGGAGGCTCCCTGCCAAGCTCCTTCCCACCCCACCTTGTTGGGACTGGTTTGCTGTTGTGATTAGCTGTAGGGATCCTCCACACAACACAAACTCAGAAAGCCCTAATTTGAACTTCTGCTGCTGGTCCTGAGGGCCTCAGGGGCCAGGCCCCCAGGTTAGGGTGGCTCTTGTTCAGCCAGAGGTAGCCCGAGGTGAACTGGACTTGACAGCCTGGGCGCAGGCATCCTGCAGGGTTGAACCGCCTTGTCTTTCAGAGTAGGGGAAATTGAGTTATTGCGTCAACTCTTCCTCTGATACCCTGAAAGCCATGACCTCCCTCACTCCTTCCTCTGCCTTCCTCTGTGGCTTTTCTCTGCCCATAAATGAAAAGCAGATTGCCTTGGGGGCTGGAAGCAGACCTGCATTGGAGGTGTGGAGGGGCAGAAGCTTTCTCACCATCTGTTTCTCGTTGACTTTAGGGGGCCATGCTTAGACAATGGGGCAGTGTGCAGCCTGCGCGAGGTGTGGCCCGGCATGGTGACCTTGTGGCCTGCCGGTTGGCAGACCGGGGAGTGGTCCTCCTCCGCTCTGCAGGCCAGAGGCTGGGGAGCTTGTGTTTCCTAGAGTGTGGAGGTGTTTCCCCCACTAGGTCATGTCTTCTTCCTTTTCTTTCTAAAAAGATGAGTTTCAGCTGTTTTCCCAAGACTCCTGGTAACTTCCTTATAAAAGTGATATTTACCCTGTGTGTGTGTGTGTGTTTTAACAGTGCAAACTTATGCTACATTTAATTCAGAAATCACAGAAGAGTAAAAAGAAGCAAAAACTAGCAACAATCCTACTACCAAGAGTTTTAGCATCAGTTTCACTGGTCTATTTTTCCTGGATACATTTTAGCATTGTTTTTAACATCTGAGCTAGACGATGCACTCCGTACTTTGCAGCAGATGATCTCAGGCTATATGGCTTATAATACAACCCTCTGCAGTGAAGACACTGCAATATGGGAGGGCAGGAGCTGCCCCAAATTACCTGGTGAGCACCAGGGGGACCAGGATTCAGGTGCAGGCTGGGTAACTCCAGATTCCACAGCTCTTAACTACCCTCCCCACACACACTATTCATGGGGTGGAAGCTACCATATATACTCGAGTATAAGCCGAGTTTTCTCGGCACAAAATTTGTGCCGAAAAACCTGAACTCGGCACAAATTTTGTGCCGAAAAAACTCGGCTTATACTCGAGTATATAAGGTAATTTGTGTCCTGTTTGTTACTAAGCAACAGGTAGAGACTACTTTCCTACTTAAGGAATAGTCCTATACAATTTTAATAACTGCATATATCTCATTGCAGAGAATGTATTTTACCAGTTCCCTGATTTTGGATTGTTTTAAAATTTTCTATTACAATCTTGAGATGATCATTCAATACAGATATCCTCAAGCCTGTATCTACTGCTGTGCCAGTAGAGACTTACATCCTTTAAAAAGTTTTAAAAGACGAGGCAAGTTGCCTTTAGGAAAAGTTGCACTCCATGAAACACTGGGTATTATTAGGTTATTAAATATGAAATGTCTGATTCCCCTCCATATTAAGTTTGACAGTTGGTATCTCTGATATTTCACTTTAACACTTCTTGAGTTTTTTGTTTTGTTTTGCTTTATTTTGTTTTGTTTTGTGAAGGTACATCCTCATTCTTTCAAAGACACATTGTGTCTTCTGATTATCTTTCAAAAATATTCAGAGCAATTTTTGTGAAACCGTGGATAAGTCAAAAGTTCATATTGTTTTTGAATATGAGTTCCATTGTGGAACCAATGCAGTGCAGACAGCTCAAAATATCAACAAAGGGCTTGAGAAGGATGTAGCTAATCAACGCGCAGCGCATAGATGGCTTAAAAAGTTCCATTCGCGTGATTTTAATCTTAAAAGTGAGCTATCTGACACCCAGGTTGATAAGAAAGAGCTGAAAACTGTAGTGGAAACGAATCCATCTCAAGGTCCACGTGAATGAGCAGCAAGGTTTGATGTTACTATTCCAACAGTATTGGATCATTTGAAACAAATCTACAAGGTAAAGAAGCTGGATAGACGGGTCTGCATGGATTAGATGAGTGTCAGAAGAGAAGTTGTCTGAAAGCTTGCTTTTCTGTGCTGTCACAAGATAAAGGTGAACCATTTCTGGATCATACTGTAACCATTTCTGTATCACAAAAAATAGACTCTTTTTAACAATCGCAAGCATTTGGCACAATGGTTGGATAAAGATGAAGTGCTGAAATACAGTCCCAAACTAAATAGTCATCAAAAAAAAAAAAAAAAAAAAGCTAGGTGTGTCTGGTGTCCACTACGGCTTCCAGAAGCTTGGTCACTCAATTACAGCAGATGTCTACAAAATGATGAGACAGGCCAATCCCCTTGCAAAACAAGACTGTCACACTGTATTCACCAAACCCTGTGACAACTGATTACCACTTCTTTTTTTTTTTTTGGCCAGGGCTGGGTTTGAACCTGCCACCTCTGGTACATGGGACTGGCGCCTTACTCCTTTGAGCCACAGGCACCACCCTGACTACCACATCTTCTTGGATTTGGACCACTTCTTGCAAGGAAAAATATTCAGTTTGCTGCTGGCATGTACAAGCTACCTTTAAGAAGGCAAACCTGTGTTTAGGCACTTGGTTTGGTCAGTTGTGCTCTTTCTTGTCTGAGATATAATAAACTAAACTTTTGATTCAGTGTTAGACATTTCAGATTTAATGGTCTAACATAACCTTTCATCTATCAAATTAGCAAGGATTTTTAAAAACTTAGGACTCAGTTTTTAGACCTTGAACTCACTTTTTAGTGATCAAATAGTGAACTTTTTTCATTCAGTCATTGTCAATTTTAATTTCTTCTACTGTAAACTCACCGTTTATACTCTTTACCCAGTTGACTGTTAGGTGATTCATTTTTAGATTGATTCGCAAAAGCCTGCTATATTAAGGAGGTCAATTCTTTGTTGCCTGTCTTGTAAATACATCTTGCAGTTTGCAAGTGCCTTTTTAGCTTGCTGATGGTGTTTTTATATTCTTGTGAAATAGAGGTTTTAAAATGTTATGCAGCTAATCTGTATCAGTCTGTTTCTTTATACTTTCTTCCTTCCCTCTTTTATTTTTTTAAAGTTTCCTTCTGTCTCTCCAACTATATTAAGTTAGCATTAGTTTGTTTGGTTTTGTTTGGGGTTTGGGGGTTTTTCTTGGGGGGGGGGTGGAGATGGTGAGACAGTCTCACTCTACTACAGTACAGTGGCATGTTCATAGCTCACTACAACCTCAAACTCCCAGGCTCAAGCAATCCTCCTGCCTCCCAAGGAGCTGGGGCTACAGGCATGTACCACTATGCCCAGATCATTTTTCTATTTTTTAAGCAGAGACAGGATCTTGCTCATTGCTCAGGTTGGTCAGGAACTCCTGAGTTCAAGTGATCCTCCCGCCTTAGCCTCTCAGAGGTTTAATATGATGCATGTGAGCCCCTGTACCTGGCCAAGTCAGCATTAGTATTGAATATAGGTATTTTCCTATCATTTAAAATTGAAATTGCAGTTAACAGTGCAAACTTATGCTACATTTATTTTATTTAATTATTTTATTTTATAGCACAACTATAAAAGAAATAAATGTATTTATATTCATTTTGACTTTGATGTTTTGATTTATTAATTTTAAACCATAATCTCCCGAATATGTGGGTCAGGGATAGCAAGAGAGTAATGAATGTACTGCCAGGTTGCATTTCTTCCCCAGGCCAGGTATCACTCATTGGTCCCCACATTGTTGCCCACGGAGATGAGAAGGGGCTCTGAATCCTGCTTAACAGAATAATCCTTACTACTTTAATCCTCAACACAGTAACTCTTACAAACTGAGACCCAAGCATCTCACCCTCCCTTATGCTCAGCAATCATTATGAATAGACGTACACTGCCTGATGGTGTAAGTGGCCATCAGTCAGAGCACATCGGTCCTGCTACGGCACAAGGAATTTATCAGTTTAGCTGAGGGAAATGGCAAAGGGCTAAGCATTAAGTTGCAAAATTCTCTCATAAAACGGTCCAGCTGGACTTTGGGACCTGTGCCCCATCAAAGAAGAACTGCATATCCAGAATTCCCGGTTCTCCTCCCTCCCTCCCTCCCTCCCTCCCTCCCTCCCTCCCTCCCTCCCTCCCTCCTTTTCTTCCTTCCCTTCCTTCGGAGGCAGAGTCTCACTTTGCAGCCTTCAGTAGAGTGCCGTGGCATCATCATAGCTCACAGCAACCTCAAATTCTTGGGCTTGATCCACTTGCCTCAGCCCCCAGAGTAGCTGGGACATTATGTCAAGCTGGTTTTTCTATTTTTGTAAAGATGGGTTCTCAATGTTGCTCAGTCTGATCTCCTGATCTCAGGCAGTCCATCTGCCTCAGCCTCCCAGAATACTAAGATTATAGGCGTGAGTCACTGTGCCTGGTCCCCATTCTCACTTTCTTAAAATTTATGATCTCAGTTACTAGCATTAGTCTATTTTGAATACTTAAGTAGCTAAGAATGTCTCTCCATTGCCTTCACTATGAAGGCTACAAAATTACTAGATCCCAACTTTCTCCCTTCAAAACTTTCTAAAGGCTGCTCCATATAGAGTAGCAAGGGCAAGGTCTGAAGACAGCCAATTTTTATATTCTTTGTAGGAAATTTTTTTCTTCCTTGATGCTTGTGATACAAAAGTAGTTGTTCTTGTAAGAAAAATATTTTGCTAGAATGTGTATTAGCCCCTGTGTCAGGGGTCTCCTCAGCCATAGGTCTATTATTATGTTTGGAAAGTCACTAAAATGACTCAGAAAACTACTCATGATTGATCACAGTAATGTAGTAAGGACGTACCACACCTGCTCTCAAGGGGAGGAGGCACCTGCAGAGTGTGGGGGACCCATGTGTAGGATTCTAAATGCTTTCTTCCTCTCACATGGGATCATGTGAGCTCACTCTTCCCCAGTGAGGAAAGTGAAACAATATCTGTGTGAAGAATCTTCCCAAGGAGCCCGTTAGAGATACGCACTCACGTTTTTCTGTTGTAGTCTGACCATGTAAGCATGCACTAAATTTATATGTACCAAATTTACATGTACATGTACTTAGCATGTACCAAAATTCCAGGAAAGCAGGTATTCAGTGTAAATCATTCTTTGTAAAGGAACAGTTTGGGTATAGTGAGTCCTGCTCCTCATTTAGGGAAAGTTTTCCCCATGTGGGGAACTGCTTCAAATCCAAGCAGTTGTCAGCTGCCGGCAAGCAGGTTCACAGTCTCAGGCTTGCTTGGTGAACCCTTTTCTGAACAATCCCTTTTAAATTTGTTTTTACCTAGAATGTTATGAGCCATTTCAATTTGTCTGTGAAGTGAAATTTTCTGTACATGTATCTTTGACTATTACTTTTGTTCCAACTGTATGAGTTTCTTAAGCAGTTCTGTAATTCTTGGGTTTGGCAGAATGGAGAATGAGGGACCAATCATCTGTCCTTCGTCCTCATTTCTGTCGCTTTGCTCTCCTCGCCCAGTCTCATTCTTGTCCTCCGATTTACTGGGTTACTTTTCTATGGTGTCAGCTCTCCTCCTTGTTGACCTAAGGGTTTTTTCCTGATATTACATTAAAAACACATTAATTGCAAACCTGAGTGTTTTTTCAGAACTTGCATAAGTATTTTTTTCTTCTTGTCTGCTCTTCCACCCACCTCCATCTTCAAATAGTGGAAGATCAATCTAGACCAATAATTTCCAGTCGGATGGTTGTGGGACTTATGCTTGTTGCCGCTCTGGCACAACAGCTCTATACATAGATAGGGCCTTTAGTCCATCTAAAGCCCTATCTATATATAAATGATACGATAGAATAGCATGATGTGCAGCTCCTAGGCTGATTCCTCGTGACCAGCAGGTTTTCCTTTACTGAGCATCTGTTAAGCTGAGATTCCCCTTCTCCACCCCCTATAGCTCCCTGACTGCAATAGTAGTGGGGTGTGTAGGTAACACAGTGCCCTGGACTGTCTCCTGCCAAGGCCCTGTCATCCATAGTCTATGGCTGGAGTGTTGTGTCTGTAGGACTCCCTTCCTGGCTACTGGGGAGCCCCCAGTCCCTCCAAATTCACACCCCTCAGGCTGTGAAGACAGGGGAGCCTGTGGACCCAAGAGCACCCTAGGATAGTGTCCCTGAGTTTTGGATGGCTCAGTCCTGTATTCCTGGTTTTAGGGGCAGGCTCCCTAGAACACCCTGTGGGTGGCCCTAATGTGGGGCTTTTAATCTTGTTTTTTTGCCTGGCATTAGGTTGAATATTGATCCTAACCATGGAATGAGATGTTTGCTTTCCTCACTGTCATCTTACCTATTTTCAGGAGAAGTTGGGAGCAGCTTGGAAGGGGGCCATTAACCAAGCATCATTTTAAAATGATAGTTCTGAGCGACCTTATAATTGAGGGGCCGTGGAGGATCGCAAAGAATTTATAAAGAACTATACACAACCATAAGAGATCAGGATCTCACTGGGGAGGCTGGACAGGCTTGAATGGAAAATAACCGGCCCTCTAGGCAGTGGGTCAGGATGGTGCACTGGGCCAGTTCAGGGACTCCGGCTTCCTGTTCTGACTCCAGCATGGGCTCGCTGTGTGACCTTGGACAGGGCAGTCTGTCTTCTGGAACTCTCTTGCCTTGTTTACAAATGTGGGGATTGGGCTAGAGACTTTCCAATATGTCTCCTGGTCCAATATTTATCGCCTTTTTCGGCTGCTGGGGCTCACTGGGAATACTGCAAAAGGAAGGGAGTGGCTGACCTTGGGCTGACTGACCAGCTCCAGGGGCCAAACGAACAGAAACAGTAGATCCCCAGTGTTGGCCCTTGGTGCCAGGGAGTGCCTGGTATCCCACCGGAGGGCTGCTGTCTCTTGTGCCCAGCTCCAACTTCCGCAGCTCATCTCTTTGTTAGATTTTTCTTAGATGGGATGGCCTATACCTTGTAAGATGTTCTGGGTTACAATTCCAATTGTCGTCTGCTCAAATTGTCTTGCCTGTATACACACCAAATGGGACAAAAAATGGATTTCAGGCCTCCTTTTGGAAGAAATTCATTCTGTCTTGTATGACTGAGTCATAATTCAGCCATAAGCAGTTGGACATTGCTTCATTCTGACGATGAGCCCCGATCCTTTTGTCAGGCCAAGTTTAAACAAGGGGTCTAAGGCAGAAGTGAGTAACTTCTGATGTATGAGGGTGTGTGGAGACTTCCCCAGCTCCAAAGACCTCGGGACCTGGCCTGGAGCCTGCTGTGCTCTCCAGGTGGGGTTTTCCTGTCTTCAGAATCCCGTATCCTACACTGTCTGACAGGCAGGGTGAGTCAGCATTCATAGCAAGGGCAGGGTGGCACCCTGCTGTCTGATAGGGCTGGTCCTAGGTGTAAACACCCTCGGGGCAATGAGATGAAGACCTGGGGCCTCAGGCACTTCTGCGTGCCCTCCTCCCCACAGGAACAGAAACAGCAGACACCCCTGGGGGAATGGTGGCTGTCCTCTAGGGTGCTTCCTAAGCAGGAGACCCACCACTCTAACTCTCTCCTCTGTCTCACCCCAAACTAGGACATCTCTTTGCCCCAAACCAGGATAAGAGAGGCAGTTAGCTAATTAGCAGATTATAAGATACTGCCAAAACCAGATATTTGACTTAATACAAAATCCACTTGAGAGGCATAAATAATTGAATTGGCTGTTGACACGCAGGTAGAATAATCACAAGCTTGCCCGGGTTCTTTGCGCTCCAGTTCCCCATCCTTTCCGGACAAATTGCTTATACTTCTCTGTCTCACACATACTCATAATATAGGGAGAAAAAGTGGGAGAAACGGCTTTTATAATTCCTATGTATAAACCATTGAAAGAGGGGAAATGTATGCAATCCAAAAGCTCTTTCTCTGGGCCTTCTCTGGATGATGCTGCCTGACCCTCTTGTGCCTAAGAATAAGATCTCACTCCCCTCTGTTTCCCCAGCGCCAGCACACAGTTCAGTCATAGCCTCTTGCACCTGGTCTCAATTTGCCTGTGTGTCTGAACTCCTGGTTAAGAACCATGTCCAGTTTATACCTCAGACAGAACCGAGGCAGAGCAAATGCTCAGCTGGGATCTGCTAAGCCAAATGATTAAGTCAGATTTGCTGGAGAGCTGAGAGGATATTTCCAGGAAGACGAACTGCATCTGTTAAGAAAACAAACAAACAAACACAATACTAGTCTGTCTACATTCAGTTTATATAATTGATAAGTATTTACTGAGCATCTACTATGTGCCAGGCATTTTTCTAAATCAGTGTTTTTTTAACCTTTTTTATCTCATGGCACACTTGAACCTACAGTTTAACTTTTATGGCCCACTTAAATTATGTCGATCAAAAAAAAAAAAGAGTAAAAAGAAGAATATAATTACTGTGCTTTGAACTTCTTTTGAAAATAATTTAATGAATGATCTTTACAAATTTTTGCAGCTCACCAGTGAGAGGTTGAAAATCACTGTTGTAGATTGGGGATAGATCAGCAAATAAGACAAATGAGATTCCTACCCACAAAGAGTTTAAACATCATGGGAAAACATATAATAAACAGTAAATCAAATAATAGCAGTTGTGGTTGAGGGAGTTAAAATTGGAGGACAGAGTGATCAGGATCAGGGAAGATCTCTGTGACTCCTTTAAAGTGATATTTCAGTGGTTAAAAAAAAGCGCATTCCAGATGGAGGAGACAGCCAGTGCAAAGGCCCTGAGGCAGAACTAAACTTGACATGTTAAAGAAACAGGAAGAAGTCTCTAGTGGCTGAAGAGTGCAGAATGAGTGTGGGAAGTGGATGGCATGAGACTTAAGTGTAGGCCAGGGTTGGGTCACACATATTATACTGACTGTGTTGGGAAGCCAGTAAGGTGCTCTGAGCTGGGTGGAGGAAGGTGAAACAAGTCTGTTCATGGAAGCATTTTGAGAAGACCTCTTGATAAAACTAGGGTGCTATTCTTTATGTGTGGAGATGACCCTCTGTTTCCACTCTTGTGCTAGTTTTCAGGGAGGCAGATGTCTTTTGCCACACCTGTTTTTGCAGCAACTTTGCACACTCAGCTCCTCTGGTACATGTTTGGGCCTGTAAGAGAAAAATGTCCTTGGCCATGGGGCTGGGAGGAACAGAATGGCTCCCATGAGAATAGAAAACATAAACTTAGTCTTGAAAGTGCTGAACAACTCTGAACTGGCCAGGGCTCTTGTAGTTAACTAGTGACAGAGACGCAATGCAAACTAGTTAATGTTAGAGAAGTTGTTGGCTGCCAAAACTGGTAATTCCAGGAGAAGAACCATCCTCCAAGGGCTCTATGTCAGCAGGACTGTCTCTGTCACTTGATGATTCTCGCTCTCTCTGTGTTGACATTATTCTCTCTTACTTTAAGAGAGCTTCCTCCCAAATGTCTTTAGGAACCTCTGCCTTGGGCCCCAGGCCTCTGGGAGCCCTGTGCTTTGGAATATCTTTTTTGAAATGTTCTCAGTTTCCTTGGGTACCAGGGACCGGGTGGAGCCATCAGTGCCAGCAAGGCAAGGTGCCCCAATCCCAGATCAGGACTCAGATAGGCCCCGGTCTCATTTCTTTTCTTCCTTTTGTGACATCTCTGACTCATCTTCCCCTTCATTTCAGCCAAATGTTCTATGGAACTTCAGGGTTCACATCGGATTGTCCAGGGACCATGTTCCAGGCCCCTGTTCCAGGAATGTTCTGGTGAATAGATCACTCTCGTAGGGCAGTATGGTATTTCTATCATAGGATCTCATGAGATGGAAACAGCAGAATGGTGCTGACAAGCAAATTTGGGATGCTCTTCCTCCCATCCAATATAGGATGAGTTCAGGGCTCTGGGCTACACTGATTCTTAGGCTCCAACTGCCTGTGAAGGCCCAAGTGTCGATCTGTGTTCTGATTGTGGAGCACCTGAGGGTGGTGGGAGTGGTGGCGGGCATCCTTTATCTTCCGTACTGTCACTGCACCCAGGTAACCACCCACACTGCACCACAGGTCAGGATCCATGTCACAGGCTGCATGGCCTTCTCCCAGGGTTTCCAAATCATTGCTTCATGACACCAATGAGCTATTCTGATTGATGTCCTCTCTTGCATGTGATGGGTGTGCTGGCTTTATGCCCTCCTGGGATGCTTGGAATCCATGCCACATGAGGGACAGAGATTCCCCCTGCAAGATCTAGCTAAAGAAAGAGTCCGTCTCTGTCGCCGGGGCAATGGCCTGTAACCCTCAGCATCTTTCTACCTTATACTCTTTTTCACTCACCCCTCTCCATCATGACTGAACATAACCCTTACACCGCCAGAACCATGTAGTCTTGCAAGGAGGTGCTATTCAAAGAAACATAGTCCATTCACCCAAATTAATTTCAAAGTATTAATTAATCCAGTAGTTTATTTGTGCTCCTTGAAAACTATGAAAGGGAAACCAGCAGTGCACCATGGCCCTACGCAGCTCTCTCCAACATCTTGATGAAACTCCGCCTGAACCTCCAGCACTGTGACTTTCCATCTCCTCTCCACTCTGCCACCCCAGTAATTTATTATCTAGATTCATGCCATCCAGTGTAGTAGGCACTAGCCATGTGTAGCTATTAAACGTTTGAAAATGTGGCTAGTCTGAGTGGAGATGAGGTATACATGCAAAATATACTCTGGATTTTAAAGGCTTAGGATGAAAAAAAACAAAATGTAGAGTATCTGACTAATAATTTTTAAATATTTATTATGTGCTGAAATGATAGGGTTTTAAATACACTGGGTTAAATCCAATACATTTTTAAGATAAATTTACCCTGTTTCTTTTTAGTTTTGTGATACGGTTACTAGAAAATTTAAAGTAGCTCATCTCATGTTTCTGTGGGTTATCACTGGGTCAGATCAACAAAGACTCCCTGGAAGTTTTCTCCTCTTCGTCCACCCTCTGTGTTTCCTTCTTCTTAGTCCTGGTATCTTGATTCAAAAACACTAAAGCTCCAATGAGTGGCCTGGCAGAAAGGAAACTCTTCTCAGATGGGGATGTCTGAGGGCAAAGGCTCGCAGGGGTCCTCAAACTACGGCCCGCGGGCCACATGTGGCAGTGTGATTGTATTTGTTACCATATTGTTTTTTTACTTCAAAATAAGATATGTGCAGTGTGCATAGGAATTTGTTTATAGTTTTTTTTTTTTTTTTTAACTATAGTCCAGCCCTCCAACGGTCTGAGGGACAGTGAACTGGCCCCCTGTTTAAAAAGTTTGAGGACCCCTGCGACACAGATACATTAATCACTTTAATCTCATCACACATGTATTAAGTAGCATTTGGGTTCAAATACAGGCAGTCCCCAGGCTACAGACAAGATAGGTTCTGTAGGTTTGTTCTTAAGTTGAATCTGCATGTAAGTTGGAACAGGCACATTTATCTATTACCCGGAATAGTCTCTGTTCTTAAGTGCAAGTTGTACATCAGTCTGATGTTCGTAACTTGGAGACTTACTGTAATAGCCTCTGTTCTTAAGTTTGAGTTGTTCAGATGTTTGTAACTTAGGACTCCCTATAGACCTTTTGGGACATAACTAACTTCACTATTGGATGAAATTACCCTCATACCATTTTACCACACAGAAAACAACAGTGAATGGAGGAAAGAGCACAGATGTGTTTTCTCCCTCAAACTCTTATAAGTCTACACTTTACTCTAGAGCTTCAACTATTTCATTCATGATGGATCTTCTGTCTCGCTTCTGTTCTTTCCAGGCTCTACCACAATCCCATACTTCTTAGTTCACACAAGTCCTGCAAGACGATTAGCTCCTTTCACTTAAAATTGGCAAGCCACATTTTCCTGCTTCATTTGCTACACTTGGTAAATGTCTGGTTGGCAATCCATCATCACCAACAACATAAAACTCTACCATTTATTCTTTGCACCAACGAGACCGTCCTGACTCATAAAAGCAATGCCTCCCTGACTCACACTTCACATAAAATATGTCTGGGTGTTTGGTAAACAACCAAAAGCACTTAATATAACCTTATGATAAGAGATACAAGGTAGTTGGGAATACAATAAGAGGATTTGTTCTAAGCTTTGAAATATGTTTCAGCTGATAATCTTTTAAATGTTTCCTTTTTTTTTTTAATTGAAAAGCAATGCACATTGACAGCTAACAGGAAACTTATTCCAATGCCTAAGCGATCACATATGTGGAAAAATAGAATGTAGACTGCAAGCCTGCATTTGAAACAAATCATGTCTGATGAACAAAAGAGGACCTTTCGCTTGGTAATTATTCTCTCTGGGTCAGTAAGGGAACCATTTACTACGGGTGGTTGTAGTCAAAGATTTAAAGCCAACTACTTATTGTTATCAGATTGAGGTTTTGAAAATCAGAAATGAACTTGGAGAACTCTTAGTTCTGTGATCTTTTCTTCCTGCAATGCCAGATGCTTTTCTTCGCACACAAAGAACACACACATACAATTTTAGAATGTTTGCTGTTGTTTTATATATTTAATATTTCAGACATTTGCTGGTTCATGTTAACTGAGGAAGAGGAAGTCAAGTATTGTGTAATTAAAGGGAATCTCGAGAATTAATGCTGATGTGTAGTAAGCCATTTCCTCTTCCTACTATAAGTGTCTAATTCATGTTTTTTTGTTTTAATAAGTGGCAAAACTGCGGTGCTCATCAGAAATTCTGAATTCAAAATACATACAAATCTCTAAATTCCTAGCTCACTTTGAGGTTTCGTTTTCTTAAAGATTTTTTTAAGCAAGAAGGAGTTCAGAATTTAGCTATTACACAGTGTGTTGTTTGTGAAGAGATGAGGGTACAGACGCGTGCAAACAGCTTCTTGGTGTTTGGCCTAAAAATTTCTATTTTCTCCTCCTCTGGGCTGAAGTTCCCATGTAAGAGTGAAAGTTGTACAGCACTTTGGAAACATTTATTGAGATACCGGCGCCTAAAGAAAATTTGGTGAAGGACTGCAGCTTGGCCGGGCTCACCAAGTCCCAGGGCGGCAGCAGCCTTCGGAGGCCTCTTGCCCATCCCTCCCCTGGCTCCTCTCTTGCCCCTAGCCGAGCTAATAGAAGGCTGTATGTTCTCAAAGATCTCAGGACGCCTCCCAGCAGCTTCTGCAGCCCATTCCAAGCCTAACATTTAAAAGAGCCTTTTAAATGTGCAATGTAAATTTGCCCTCCACTAACCTGGGGCCCTGTGGTGTGCTGGTCTTACTACCCACACCAAGGTGAGACGGTGAGAGACTGATTTCTTGCCATCTCTGTGAACTATCTGTTCTCCTAGGTTATGTGCACTAGGGAAACGGCGCTGTCTAAAATTTCTCATGAGATCTAGGGTTTGGGGCTAAGAAGATAATAATGGAAAACAAATATCTGGCTCTTTGATAAATCCTACTATATGCCTGCCATTGCATCATTACAAATCTATCTTAGAGAAGAAAAGAGCCTTGAATGTAACTGACCATGACACCTATCACAACTTGTCTATAAAATGGGCTGGCAAAGCTGAATGAGGAACGGGTGCCTGGCCAGGGAAAGGGGCGGAAGTGAAGGTCTCCAGCAACTAGGAGCTGCAGCGTGGGTTCCAGAACCCTGGAGAGGAAGGCACATGGTCGGCTCTACTGAAAGGCATATGGGTGGCAGTGATAGTGAGGTGAAGCCTCCTCCCTGTGTACTGTCTCTTGACATTAAAAATCTGCTTTGCTGCCTGAATTTTATAAGGGCAAATTACGAAATAATCTCCATAGCGTGAAGGGAAAACCAAGGAGGAGCCCAAGCTCAAATGCAAGTCTCTGCATTAAAAAAACATTTATCATGAACTTGACCTGAGGCCAAGCTCAGCTGCCAGCCTGAGCTGGAAGGAGCGATTGGAGAATATTTTCTTTGAAGTTTGGTGGTCAGTTTCTGCTGGCTGTGGTCATGAAGCCAGATTGTCCCAGTGAAGACTAAGGCTATTATTTAGAAGGGAGGGAGCCCACATTTGAGGTTGTGTATTAACATTGCTACAAATGATAGAAAACGTTTTGTCTCTAGGCAACTTTTATGTTGCAGGGACCAAAGCAATTTGCCTAATGTGGGTTTTGCCCACTCCCCTTAAAATAGTAATTTTTTTAAAAAAAGCTTTAATTTAATAAACCAATTGGTATGCCAAATAATCACCAGTGGTGGCGGCAATGGTTTGCAAGGATTGTCAGGCCCAGTCTGCCTCTTACAGCTCTGGGGCCTGCCTCTGCCCTGGAAGAGAGCAGGGTGGGGGGGTGCAACCCCTGTGTGCACACCAAGCCAGAGTAAGCGGGACCCTCTCTGGCTTCACAGCCCCTGTCTAAGGGGATGAACAGGACAAAGAGGCATGAGACTTGTCCAAACTAGAAGGTATGAGGGGCCATAAGAAAAGCCAGAGAGAAAAGTATGGGAAGTCACAGCTGGACCATGGAGAGGGTATCTGAGTTGAGCCTAAACAGATGAGCAGAATGTGGCCAGGAAATGAAGTGTGAGACAGCAGACTGAGGGTGGGCATGTAGGAAACACTGAGGTATGTTTGGGGAGGAGTCAGTCTTCCAGTTGGGTTGCAAAGTAGGGGAGTGTTGGGAGAAAAGTCTGGAAGGGGAGTCAGAGCCATGTGTGCATGGTCTTGCTTTGGTTGGAAAAGCTAAAACATGCACAGTAGGCCAGTGAGGGAAAAGCTAAAACATGCAGTGTGAGGGAAGGTGGGAAGGCGTGGGGAACCACTGCACATGGGTCTGCCCAGGGGCTCTCTCGTGGCTGCACAATGGAATCACCTGGAGAGCTTAAGAACTAGTGATGCCTGGACCACATGACCAGAAACTGTGGCATAATTGGTCTAAGAAGTAGCCCTGGGCATCAGGACTTTTTAAAATCGTCCCTTTGATGGGACATGGTGGCTCACACCTGTAATCCTAGCACTCTGGGAGGCTGAGATGGAAGGATCCCTTAAGCTCAGGAGTTTGAGACCAACCTGAACAAGAGCAAGACCCTGTCTCTAAAAAATAGAAAAATTAGACAGGTATCATGGCAGCCACCTGTAGTCCCAGCTACTTGGGAGGCTGAGGCAGGAGGATCCCTAGAACCCAGGAATTTGAAGTTGCTGTGAGCTAGGCTGATGCCACTGCATTCTAGCCTGGGGCAACAGAGTGAGGCTCTGTCTCAAAAATAAATAAAAGCACTCCATTATTAGTGATTCTAAGAAGGTTGAGAACCCTGGTTGTAGCAGATTCTGATTCTGTGAGGTGAGCTCTGTTCGTGAAAGCTAGAGGCAATGCTAAGGATGCTGGTGATAGACCCCTCTTTGAGTGGCAAGAGTCTGTAGCACATGGCTATACTGCCTTAGCAGAGGACCTGCCTGCAATTTCATTTCTCTGGGAAAGAGAAATTAAGAAAAGCTTTGACCTCTTTTTATCTGGGATGCCCTGGGATGCTTGGCCCCTGCTGAGAGAGGAGGGCTGGGGCCCTTCAAGGACAAATAGGGACTTTAAACAGGAGAGCACATCCCCCTGGGGCTACCCAGAGACTTTAGGGAATGTGCATCATTCTTACCAGCCAGCTTTCAGCTCCTCGGTTTGTACATGTGTCCTATCCTAAAACTAACCCCCAGAGCTGCTCCTCCCTCTGTGGGGAGCTGCTGACCGTCCCTCCCCACTTCCCTTTTCCCAGCCTCCCTTCTCCACAAAAGCAAGATTTCCCTTTCCTGCAGCCTGCCATGGGGCATTGTGTCAGGGTTCCTAACAAAGGGCAATTAGAAAGCAGAGGCTCCCAACAAGAGGCAGTGAGGCTATCATGCTTAGTTTCATCCAGGCAAGACACAATAAGAGAGACGGTTGTCAGGAAGTTAGGTAGCGATATGTTTATTAGAACTAAAAAATGAAATCATGCTTTTCCTACCAAGAGTAAGTCTTCTTTGGCCAGTGTTGACAATGAGGACTCACTTTGCAATTAGATTATTAGAATAACAAATAGCAAGCCCTTATGCAGCGGTGTGCACCAGTTCTCATTCTAAGCACTTTCCATGAATTAACTCATCTAATCCTCCCAATAGCCTTGAAAGCATGTACTATTATTATTATTTTCAATTTGTAGAGAACATTGACAACAAGAGGGTAAGTAACTTGCACAAAGCAGGAAAGGGATGGAGTTGAGATATGGCAGATTTTCTACAAACTGCATGAACTAAATCTACAGTGCCAATATCTTAACAAAAATATAACGGAATGCTCATATTTAAAATGTAATTCTCTGGCAATTCTTGCAGTTATTTAAATAGATAATAAAAACCTTTATACATCAACTTTAAAATGTGCAAGAAGGTCAGTTCTTTGAGGAGGTTTGTGAGCAAAATACTCGAAGATCACTGATTTTTAGCCAGACAGCCCTGGCTGACTCCTGGCTTAGTCGCTATGCCTCTGGGCCAAATCCCACCCCAGTCCCTGAGGCTCAGTCCCTCATTTGCAAAAATGGAGACGAACATCTCTACTCAGCAGGGTTGTTGAAAAGACCAAATGAGACAGCCTAAGAAGTGGCTTGGCCTCCAGCCTGTTCTGGGTGAATGACAAGTATTATTAATTTGGTTGGCATCTGGCAAACTGTCTTGGCATGTGGTAGGAACTTCATGAGTGTGTGCACCCTTCCCCCTTATTAATGGTTCCCAGATCGGATTCCTGGAAGTGCAGACATCTCTGGAGGGGGTGGGGTAGCGTAAGGCCCCCAGATTCAGGCTTCTCATGGTCTTCCTTTTTCCAGCTTCCTCAAAGAAAATCTCAAAATGCACCTCCTGCAAGATGCCTCCCCTGACTAATACAGCTTCATAATGACCTTTCTCGTCATGCTTTGACTGGTCACACCAGGCACTCCATCAGTAAGTTAATGAATCAGTAAATGAATGCTGGGATGGGGTAGTGAAGAAGGCAGGCATTTCCCCTGCCCTCACCAAGCCTGCCTGCTGTCTGGTAGAGGAGAAGTCACTGATAGCGGCTATGTTGGAGGAAAAATAGGGGCCAATTAAAAACCAGAGGAAGGGCCATCCCAGGCTAGGGGCATCAAGGAGGGCTTCCTGGAGAAAGTGTTGACTAAACTAAAATCTAACGTAGGTATGGAAGCTGGACAGCAGGAACATTATGTTCACAGGCCTGCTGGAGAAGAAGGCATTCTGGGTTCTGAGAACTGAAAAGATTTTAGTAAACTTGGCCATAGAGATGCATGTTTCTCAGTCTTGAGCTTGATTTGTTGCCTTTTCTCAGCCCCCCAAATCAATGGTGTACTTCTGGAAAACAAAGAATCTTCTACATCTTCTGTGTTTACCTCCGTATTTGCTTAACTGTGCAATATCCATGCCACTGACACATTTATAAATGTTCACCTGGTTGTCAAACTTGCAAGAAAAAGACCTTTCTGAAGGTTCTTTGGAGCTCATCTCATACATTCCCATTCTCATTAGGCAGCACTGCATGGAACCCCATCTAGCCAGAAAGGGACTAACAAAATCCCACCTGTTGGCCCTTAAGATATAAGTTTCCAGGAAGCCAAGTTCTGAAATACCTTTTCATGCATTATAGCAAAATCTGGATTATGTTGGAGCATTTCACCTGCAAAGGGTGTGCACACATCCAGAGATGAGGCCCTGGGTCTGGCGCTCTGGGCCCCTGAGATGAATGAATGGCAAGGTGTGGCTTGTCTCAACAGGCCTTTCCTGTCCAAGATCAGAAAAGGACACAGAGTTAGCCACGGGGTGAGAAGGCAGGATGGTCCATTCAGACTCTGACTCTGCCATGGAGAGGTCATGTCCAGTCACCAGCAGGCAGACTCAGCCTTTCTTGCTGCCCCAAAGTAGGTCTTGACAATCACCTGCACCCTTCAGGGCTTTCTCCTTAGGTCCCCAAAATGAACTCTTGCTAATGACTCAGAAAATAAGCCTGGTCACCAATAAGTCAAAACCAAGTGGGATTAGATCTTCCTTTTGAAGTATGAAAGCAAAGACATTTGGTGTTTTTCAGATGATCCTAGTAGCGGGATTTTCCTGGAAATCTACAAATAAGTGCTCCTTGTATTCTACAGAGCAATTAAATTCATTCTTCTCCCATCCACACAAGTTGAATGCTATGGCTGACTCCACGGTGGTCAATGATACCATTGTATAGGTACATTTACTCCCTATCTGCTAGAAAAGGCCACATTTACATCACACTAATATATGTGTTTTTGCTTTAAAAATTCAGAGTTAATGTTCTCTGTAGTTGTGACAAGCAGGTTGGTCAGCAAATAAAAATCAGTAGAAGATGGCTCCATGCTCGTAGCTCAGTGAGTAGGGCACCAGCCACATACACCCAGGCTGGCGGGTTCAAGCTTGGCCTGGGCCTGCTAAACAACAGTGACAACTGCAACCAAAAAAAAAAAAAAAAAATAGCCGGGTGTTGTGGCAGGCACCTGTAGTCACAGCTACTTGGGAAGCTGAGGCAAGAGAATTGCTTAAACCCAAGAGTTGGAGGTTGCTGTGCATAGCGCTCTACCGAGGGTGACATAGTGAAACTCTGTCTCAAAAAAAAAAAAAAAAAAAAAAATCAGTAGAAAGAGACTTTCTCAAAAGTTATAGGAGGAGAGAAGCAGAACTGAGAAGCTTGGGCTTGGCTAGCCCGGCCTCAAGGCCATGGGCCACATATAGCCTGGATGGTACGTGATGGGAGTCTGAGTTCCAGAGTGAAGTTCCCCACACATAGACACCAGATACTTGAACCATGCCAGAACCTACCATTTCCTAAGAGAACCTCTTTTCTCTACTGAAAGCAGCAACCCAGTTGTCCAGGATGTCTTCCCTGGAAAATACTATCTGGCTCCAGTCACTCCTCTGGTTTTGCTTCATGAGTGCATAACTCTTCCTGGTCTGTAAGCACCCCAAAGTCAGAGCAAGCTTCTCTCGTCTCTCTCCTCCACAGCTATGGAGAAACAAGTATTTCATCAAGGGGGAGGATGGGGCTCTGCATTGATGACTTCGTGGTACCATATCCTTGGTTGATGGGATGTTTTCCTCACAAATCCAACCCCTCCCTTTCTGCAGTGTTTAGGACCACTGTTATAAGTATGCAACTTTCTTTTATAGGAGATAATCTTGCACTGAGATTCTTATGTTGTGCAGTCATCAACTCCATGGCCTATCCCAGGTAAACACTCCAGGCAAATGCTTCTAGCCAAGTGAGTCCTCTGAAACAAAATACAAACAGGCCTTTCTGCCTGCACTAGTAGCCACCTGCTGTTAGTAGGGGAGAAAGGACTTTCATTCGTTATTGTCACCAAGCTGATCCTGTGCCAACCCCCACATCTGGAAACAGTTATGAAGTAGGAAGAGGTATGCAAGCCTGGGTCTCATGACCCCGCAGCCTCCCTTTCTGCTGCTCTACTTATTAATCTACTGGTTTTCAGTGATCAGTTTGGGTCCCCAGAGTACATTATAGGAACTAAAGTAAAAAATAGGCCATGAATGTCACAACACTCTATGAAAACACGCCAAGGTCTTATTTATGGCGTCTTGGATAAACACGTTTGTGAAATCACATATTGTATTGTGCTTTAATCACCAAGCCAATCCTTTTTAGGTTCTGCCTTGAGCTTTGTGCCCCTCCCCACCTTGGCAGAAGTCTGCCCATCTGGCTCTAGGGCCTGATGGGATTTGTACTTATTGGATTTGGACACACAAATGAAGTCTGTTATTTGCGCACTGCACAGACACACACCCCTGCCCCCCCGAGATCCACACTCTTTGCCCTTCCTTGTCTCCTTTAACCTTTAAGCAACTAGGAAGCTAAGAAGGAGGCTGTGTTCTGTGTTGCAGGGAGACATTAGCTGCTGACAGGGCTCTGAAGATATAAATAGAATCTTCAAAGGCTAGGGCCCTGCCTGGGGATTTACTAGTTTTGCAGTTTGAAAAGTACCCTCACAGAAGACTTGGATCTATTTTTGAGAAGGACCAAATCAAGCCCTAGGATACTTAGTAGGTTTCTATATAATAGAGGAAAAGATACAAGAATGATCTGAAATGGAAAAATCAGAGTGGTGTTTTCCTTGGCCATTAAGAACGAATGCAGAGAAAATCATCTCTCTCAGGCTCTTCTTGTACGTCTCAGGAATTGTAAAACACTAACAAGAACCAGAAATCCAGACGAGCAATCCTGTCTCTAGTGCTAACCCCGTCTCCGGTTTCTGGTTTGATGAGTTGCAGTCTACCTTGCTGACTTGGCTTCACTCTCAACCCCATGATGAATCACCTCTTCTGGGAAGAATCTGGTTCCCCTCTGGCCTCTCCTGCCCCCCAGTCGCTGCTATCCACCCAGCCCCCATTGTGTGGCATGTGTGGTTGGGTACTTCCCTTGGGGGTTCCTTTTGCGTATAGCCATGTGCTAGGCACTTATTTCACTGTATATGTGTCTGGCTTCCCACCAGGCTGTGAGTGCCTCCCAGCCAGAAAATGACTCACTGGTCTTTAGAACCACAGCATGGAACCCGCTGCTGGGCTCATAGCATGAGCTCAGTAAGTATTGGTAGAATCAGTCAACAGCCACCGTCTGGAATAAGCTGGCTGTCCTTATGTTATCAGTAATATATATATATTTTTTAATGTAAAATAACAGGAGTACTGTACCTCAACCTCTAGATAAACTATTACTTCAGAAATGTGCTAATGTTTTCTATGGATTTTCTCTCCTAAATCATTGGGAGTGTCCTGGGACAGCAGTGATGTTTTTAGGAAGATAAGACAGGCAGTGTTGAAAGATGAATGGCTGGGAATTGGGGTGGGGCAGGGTGGGAGCTGAAGTTTGAGAGACTGGCTGGGGACTGCAGTGGTGACAGGTAAGACAATAGGGATCTGGGGTATTTGAGCAGTAAAGGGAGGGATAAACACCTCGGGGAGATTGGGAAGGAACACTTCTAAGGTCTTGGTGGCTGATTGCATGTGCGGGCCAGAATGGGGAGAGGCAAAACTGAAAGCGAGGATTCCAGCCTTTAGCGGGGCCAGTGGCCAGAACAAAGACATGCAGAAGGAGAGCTGGACAAAGGAGCCATGGGGAGTTCTGTATTTTGGAATGTACTGCCACTGGGTGGTCTGTTTCTCTGAGGCCTTTGTCCCCCATGCAAGAAGGCTCAAGGGAAGCAGAAGAAAGGCCTGCAGAAGCTCTGCTCCTCAAGCCAACTGTCTTCTGTGGGCATCACTCCGCAAAAGTATTTGAGATCAGGCAATGAAAGCAACCTCAAAAGTGACTCTAGATTCTTCTAAGCTATGTTAGCTGAGCCAAATCAATGAAATGCTTGTGAAAAATCAATTTCCCTGGAAAATCAAGTTGGGTTCTAACCAGTAAGTAGTATTTGGCAAGCCCTGATTAAGAAAGACAATGTTTGGAGAAGTTGTGAAAACAGCAAGTCATTTAAGAAAGTAAACACTGCTTGCCTAATGCCATTTCAGGGCTGTGACAGCAGTCCTGTTCCCATCAATTGCAGAGCCTTAAGCTGCAGGTTTGTTTTAAGTTCTTGTTACAAACTTGTAGACCATCCCTGCCCCCCTTTGCAGGCTTTGAAAGGGGAGAAGAATGAAAGATGACTGAATCCAATTTCCTGTTCCTGCTCCAACTTTTGGTCCTTGCCAGTCACCAAGGCGTCTTGACAATCTCATCTACAAAGCAAGCTGGGCCTCAACATGAGCTGAGATTCCCCCTCTGGCCATTTCACAGGCACAAATTTTCAAGTGTGTTTTTTCTTTTTTATCAATGGCTGCATAAATTAAACCCTATTTTAATCTTCTCTGAGCTCATAGCCCTATACATACAGATCACTTAGAGATCTTGTAAACATGCACAGGGAGAATCAGATAAAATTCTACTTTCTAAGGAGCTCTGGGATGATGCTGATGGATATTTGCATATCCATTTTGAGTGATGAGCTTCTGGGAGATGCTTGAAAAATCAAACCCTAGATCCTGAATGGTACTATAATCATCCCTTAATTTTAGTAAACTAGAGTGTTTCTTCCCTTTGTTTTTAACATAGATGGAATAATTGTTGTGTGTGAAATACTGTTTGTTATACAAGGAATGGCAATTTCCCTCCACGTTTGACTCGTGTTCTTTTCATTTGGATATCTCACACCAAAACTCACCCCTCTTTCTCCCTGGCAAGTCTTGGGGAGCTGAATTTTAAGAGCTTTCTATTTAGCTAAGTGGCAGCTAGTTAGAAAGGCCGAGTGTCCTCCAGAAATGATTTTGACTGTGTCTGTGTCTCCCTTGATGTCTGGGGAAAGAGAGGCTGCCAGAGCCAGCTCTCTCACCAACAGGCCCAGAACCTGCTCCTTTCTTAGGTTTCTCCGTGGGGAACTTGTTGGAACTACTAACCCATCTTGATGCATAAGGCCTGTTATCATGCACTACAGCTATTTTCCAGAATGAAATGTGCCACTGCATACTTTTATTTATATGTAAAAGTAGTCATTTTTTTTAAATGCCTGAAAAAGTCTAGTAATTATTGTTCCAAACAAGCCTCACTTTCTCCTTTTTTTAGACTAATTAACCTGAAAAGAAAAGAACCTGCCTTCTCAAATGAAAGGTCTTTCAGTGTTCTATGGCTGGTTGGCTCTGGGTCATCTGGGGTTGGATGAACCCTGCTCCCACCTCCAGCAGTGTCACCCCAAAGCAGCAGCTGCCTCTAACGGGAGAGCAGGTCTGTATTCACAGGATTGTTTTTTATGGTTTGAGGGAGGGCTGGGTGACAGGGCACGGGAGGTGGAATTTTGTATATATATCTAAATAGTAAGTGAGGTATTACTGCAATCTCTTCACTGAGCTCATGGAAAAACTCAAGTCATTGAATGTTAGTTTTATAGATGAGGGAAGTCAGGTCCAGTGAGAATACTTGACTTGCCCCAGAACCCCTATATGTTGCGAGACGGAGAGCTGGCATTGGAAGGCGGGGCTCCCAGCCTCTTACACACCAGGGGCATCACTCCTAGAAATTGTGATGTAGCCAAATTCTACTGCTCTCAGGAGAAACTTCTAGGATTTAGCTTGAGCTTGGATCTCTCTGGGTGCTTCCCATCATTCTATGCCAAGAAGTCAGGTAGAAACAGAAATGTTTTGCTTTCTCTTAATGAAATAATTAGCTCTATAGTTGCTCAAAACTATTAAGTCTTTTCATTGACCTCTAATACATGGAACAATTACTGGGGCGAGGTTAATAATAATAATAGCAAGATTTTTTTTTGGCTGTCTTATACTTGAATTGTATCATGGGATCTACCTTAGAAGCCCATGGAGCTTTTATCATCTCTCTAAGGATAAACTGCTAGCCCAGCTAATAAGGAGCCTGACTGCTACTTGAACCCAGCTCACCTGCCTCCAGAACCTGCATTTACAACCTTGCTATGCCAGCGCCACTGCTCAGGTGAACCTGGCATTGGCCTAGTGGATACTGGCTGGGGGATCCAGCTATACATCTAAACCATCGAGCAAAGTTGCCAAGGCTGATCCCTCCCCTCAGGGTGCATACCCTTCCCAGAAGCTCAAGCTAAATACATTTCTTACCCTGTCCTTCTGGTCAGGACCACCTTAATTTTAGAAAGGGCTTATTTTAATAGCAGTTCATCCTCTGAGGACAATTCAAAGAGGCCACTATGATTTGAGCTTTCACTTGCCAAGCCAGACTTCCCAGCTCCTGAGCTTACTGTCTCTTCACCTTGACTCACTGAGTGGCCTCTCTCTTTGCAGGGTCACTGGCTAGGCATGATGTGGGCACATAAGGAAGATTTTTATGTAGAATTTACCACTTCTCCTACTATGTTCTTTGAATTTTCTCCTTTGAGACTCCAGGAAAAAAAAAATAACACCACAATGAGGAAAATAATTCATGGACAAAGTAGAGGCAACTCTGAGAAGCTCAAACCCAGAACAAATCCAGCACAAGTAGTATTCTCCTCTCTCAAAGGACTGCTTTTGGGAAAATGCACTGATTCCCGACCAATGTGTTTGACAGTCCTCACCAGTGAGAAGTAGGAGCCACAACTGGACAGACACAGGGCAAAGAAACCATTGCCCCCTTCTGTGGCCGAGGTCCCAACACTGGGACTGGCCCCCACACATATCCAGGGGAATAAATCCTACCTCTCCCTTTCCCTCCAAAGTGTGAATCTCCTTCTCGATCCCTCGCTCAAGATGGTGTTGGAGAGGAGAGAGGGAGGGCATCAGAAAAGGATCTGGCTCTCTCCAAGATCAAAGCCATCCCAAAACATCCCCCTGCAAGACATAGATTCAGGTTAGAATATTCCAGGATATTCTCCATTGCTTTGTGGATTTTGGTTTCCTGAGGGCCAACTACATACTAGGAACCACTAATTGATACAGTCCAGGTTGGACTCTCCTCCCCACGTAGCAGTAATGGGGGGCGTGTTGACATTCTCCTCTCCTGTGGCCTTTCTGGATCTCCCTGGGCCTCTCTGTCCTTTCAGGGCTCCTTCCTGGCCTGCCTCTCAACTGCTTCCACCTTTCCAAGTGGGTCTACCCCAGGTTCCTGCCTGCCATATTCTCCTTTTACTCCTCCTTTCCCTTCCTCATCCTCTCTTCCAACACATGCTCTTGGGAGATCTGATCTAATACCTGGCTTTAGCTCACACCTGCCAGTTGTGGTGACTCAAATCTGCATCTCCCATCTCACATCCCTACTGAATGTGAGGCCTTTGAATGAAGCTCCTTCCTGGAAAGCTTCATTCAGGAAGCTTCATTCATGCATCTCCTCCTAGAAATACAGGTGGCTTGCCATGCAGTGTGAACACAGGTGGAGTCACTCTCCTGGCACACCCAAATGTGTCCCTTCACCAGGGTGCCCCGTGCAGGCATGGGACCTACCAGCCACGAGCCTTGACTCTTCCCTCTTTCTGGCCCTCCTTGCTCACGGGGGCTCCGGGTCTAGTCAATGCTACCACTAAAACCTCCTTTACACCTGCCTTCTCTTCCTGTGTGCTTGACCATTCCCCAGTTAGCCCCTCCATAGCTTTCAGCCCTCAGTGCCCTGCCCTCCTCCAGTGCTCGAGCTGCTTTGTCCATGCCTCTCCTTGCTCCTGTCCCCTCACTGTCGTTATCCCTCCTTCCCATCTTCTTTCCATCAGCCTTCTAACTTCCCTAGGCCTCTCTGCCTTCCACCCCCACTTCCCCTTCTCAGGTAAGCTGGACAGGACTGCCCACATGCTACTCATCTCTCCCTCAAACCACCATAATCTGGCTTGGGCCCTCAGTCTCTCCACAGCCAAGTCCCCAGTGACCTCTCTGTTTCCAATACAGGGGATAGAATTCAGATCTGTCTGTGTGCAGCAGTCTGTTGTTAGCAGGACCCTCCCTCAAGGGCTCCCTTTCCCCACTATAACCTCACACTCCCCACCACCTCCTGCTCTGCTATTGATGAAGGATGATTCCCAGGTGTGAATATCCTTCCTGGATCCCTTGCTCAAACCAGCTTGATCCTCCCATGGGATGCTCCACCTGGATGAATCACAAGCATCTCAAACTCAGTGTGTCCAAAGCAACTTCTCTGCTCCTGACAAGCCTGCCCCCTTCTGTGTCCCTCATTCTAAAAGTGGTACCACCCTAGCCACAATGGTCATGCCACCAACACCTTTATCAACTCTGATTCTCCTTTGTCTCCCACTCTTTAGGTACAGCCTTCAAATTCTACCAAATACATTGCCTCGTAGATGCCCCTCAAATATGCCCACACCATCTCTGCTTCTACTACCATGATTCAAGCTCTCATCAGGTCTCTTCTTGGCCCCCTGATCATCCTGCCTCCTTGAACTTGCTCATGACAGTAACCATGTCACCTGTAGGACTCTTAGCTTAGGTCTGGACCTGCTATGCTCTACCCTGCCTTTTCCACCTCCCATGCTCGGGGTAGCCTCATTTCGTGTTGCTAATAACGCCTTCAGGCCTGAGGATGTGTGTCACCTCCCGTTGCTGCCACCTGGCTCCTCTGGGCCCTGAAGGCGCCAGCCACCCCTCTCCACACGCACTTTGGCACAATCTCCCTGACTGAGAGCTTTTTCAGAAAGGGCCTGGGTCTCATCCACCGTCCGTCTTCGTCTCCTGGGTGCAGCAGGGCCCGGTAACTGGGTAAGTGTTAGGGCCCTACCCGATGACTATCCGTGGACTCCCTCTGCGCTCCTCCAGGGCAGGGATCTTGTCTTTTCCCTCCCTTTGCAGCGCCTGGCAGGTAGGGCTACAGAGGTGTTTACTGAAGGAGGGAGGGAGGACCAGACCAGAATGAGGACCCCACCCTTCCCCGCGGTCTCCCAGAGCAGCTTCGGACAAAACCGGTCCCACGTTGTTTGCACCAGATTTACTCCTTTCTGTGAGCCGGACTGGTGGTGCAGGGGGCCGGGTGGGGAGAGGCGACCGGCTCCGGGATCAGAGAGGAGTGTCCGGGCGCGGTGTCGCGGTCGCCGGCTCCCCCCTCAGCAGCAGCCAGGAGTCTTTGGCTCGGGACCCGAGAAGGGAATGGAGCGCGATGCGAACCTCCGAGATAGCGGCGCGCGCTCCCAGGGGCCCCGCCGGCGGCTCAGGGCACCCGGCCAGGGCGAGCGGGAGGCGGCGAGCGCCGAGGCTGCCGGCGGGGCCGCGGGAGCCGAGAGGAAAGTGGAGAAGAAAGTGAGCGCGGCGGAGGGGAGCGCGCTGGGAGGCGCCAGGCCGCTGCCCTCCCCGCCCCCGGCGCTCGCCCGCCGCCTACTTAACCTGGCCCGCGCCGCCGAGGCGCCCTCACTTCCCCGGGCCGCCGCCGCCGCCGTCCGCTCGCTGCGCGACCCCGCTCCATGGCGCTCCTCGTGCGGCTGCTGGCTGTGGCCCTGGCGCTGGCCCTGGGCCCCGCCGCGACCCTGGCGGGCCCCGCCAAGTCGCCCTACCAGCTGGTGCTGCAGCACAGCCGGCTCCGGGGCCGCCAGCACGGGTAAGCCGAGCCGCCCCACCGGGGACGGCCGAGGGACGGGTCGCCGGGCCCCGAGCGCTCGCCGCGGGGTCCCCGGAGCGGGCTGGGGGCTCGCGGGACAAAGCCAGAACGAAAAGCAGCGGCGTGGGGCGCTCAGGACCCCCCTGCACGTGGCAGAGGGAGGGAGGTGGGGACTGTGGCGAGAAAGCCAGCAGCGGGGGACGCTTTGGAGAGGAAGAAGGTGGGGTACTGACCAGCGACCCCGACTCAGCCCAGGAGGTGGGACTGGCCCGCTCTTTCAGCTCTCCTCCCAGCCCACAGGAGGAAGGGGGAGTTGGCAGCGCTCTGCCCAGAGTCACCATAGGAAGGAGCCCTGGGCTAAGTGGAAGCCCACCCAGCACTTGACACACTCCAGCCCTGCCAGGTCCCTGGCAGTGACACCACACAAGGTGGCAGGGTCCAAGGTGCCCAGGTTGCTGTGCACCTGGCAGTGTCCTACACCCACACTACCTGGGCGTGACAAGAGCTGTGAGACATCCGTTCCCCTGCCCGTGAGGAGCAGGAGAATTCACTGGGCCTCACGCCCGTTGTACTGCTGAGGAAACTGAGTCCTGAGAGTCACACCACTTTCCCCCCATCCTGCACAGGGGCCAGGAATGGAGTCTTTCTTAAAGCAATAGCTGGGTTTGTAAATGTGGGACGTTATCATTGCAAGCATTCCTCTGAGGCACTGATTTCAGGAGACACCTCAGGCAGAAGGTCTGACTCAGTAAAGACCCCAGCACTGAGATGGGAGTGCCCAGGCAGAGGTGGGCACTATTTCCACGTCCCAAACCAGGCCTGGCCTGCTTCCTACATAACCTGTCATGGCCAGGTTCTGCTGCAGCTGCCAGCCTACCTGGTGGTGCCACCTCCCTTTTCACAACAGGTAAAAGTGTATGTGAGTAAAGTCATGTAACGGCTCCTCAGAGGACAGCTAAATGCCATCGGGGTCTGGCGTTCACACCCCAGGAAGGGCCTACACCTCCAAGGGAAGGGACAGATCTGTATTGATAAGAACTCATTGTTGGGGGTGACAGAGTTGACTTCCCAGGCCCTGACAAAGCTTTGGCTCTCCCCACCCAGGAGTACTCAGGGTGTGGGTACAGGCTGCCTCTTTCAGGAGTCTGTGCCTTTGGTTTTATGGTGTAACTTGGCCTTTGAGGTGTTTAGAGCTTCAGGGAGGGGGGCTGCCGCTCAGAACAAGTCCGGACACCCTACAGAGTGAGATCAAGCCAGGTCAGGCTGCAACTGGAACAAGGAGAGCACTTGCAGATCCTGGGGTCCTTGGGGAAGTGGGACACTCACCTCTGGCTTAGATCATGTGCATGAGAGGGTTAGAGGCAGGTGGGAGAGACAAGGGGAATATAAGGCCTCAAAGTCAAAATGTCAGCAACCGGTATTTTTACTATCTCTGCCCACCTTACCTTAGGCCCTCTGTCACGTTGTTTGGGGGTGCCACAATCTGCCTGGGAGGTTTCTGCTTCTTCTGTTTCCTGCCCAGTAAGTCAGGAAAAGATCCCTACAGCATGGCCTGCAGCATGACCTGTAAGGACACAGCCAGAGTGAAGGGTCCCCCAAGGTGTCCAGGGCTTTCCACCAAGAACCATTTTTTTTTTTTTTTTTTGAGGCAGAGTCTCATTATGTCACCCTCAGCACAGTGCCCTGGCATCACAGCTCGCAGCAACCTCAAACTCTTGGGCTCAAGTGCTCTTCTTGCCTCAGCCTCCCAGGTAGCTGGGACTACAGGCACCAGCCACAATGCCTGGCTATTTTTTTGTTGTAGCCAGCGCCCTAATCACTGAGCTATAGGCGCCAAGCTGCCAAGAACCATTCTTAAAGCAAACCTCCTTCCCTTCAGAGCCCAGAGATTCACTGACCACCTGGAAAATAGAGCTTTTTAAAAAATCCGGATGCTCTTGATTGTGAGTTTCAGATATGATATCAACTTCCTCACTGTAACCCTGCAGGCTAATCCTCTTGATTAGCTTCTCACAGTGCAGTTGGAAAGGCTTATGGTACTTTGTGGTGGGTGAATGATCGGAGAAGTTACAGGAGCACCCCTCTTCCAGTAAAATCTGGATGCACGGGCACATGAACCGTGACAAAATGGTTGCAGACACAGTCGCATTTACTCAAAACTAATTGTCCCTGAAAATACCAAAGGGTTGCCTGGCCTTGCACACATGGGTGTGGCCCCTGTGCAAATGGATAACCTTATTTAAGCTCCAACCCTGCATTCAAAGTGAGAACTGGGGAATATGAAGGAAAACTTCTTTGCTGTTTTTAAGGAAATACAGTGTGCTCCAAGATGTGTCAGAAAAAACACGAATTGTATCTTGTTTGTGTGCAGCCCTTTACAACCAATCACAACTGTTGCTTTCATCTTCACCCCAATACAATGAGATCTATTGTTTACATTCCCATTTTACAGATGGTGAAATATCAGCTTGGTGAGATAAAGTGATACATTCAGACACAGAAGGCTGGTGGGACAGTTATTATGACACAGTCTGTTGATTGTGTTGCTCTAGGGAAAGAAAGGGGAAAAATAATACTGAACAAGAATTAAAAATACAATCACACTTCTAAATATCAACAACAAAATACTGCATTGAATTTCCTAAAGCACTTGATTTTCAAATCCAAGTTGAACAGTACCACTGTTATGCTTAAGGCAGAAGGTCCAGAAATGGCTTGCTAGTTTCAATTAAGCTTCAGTGTAAATTTCCTATGTATACAGCCCCCCCACAACCCCCTGATATGAGAGGGAGAGGCTCACAGCCGCCTCCAGCCTCTGCTCCTGTTACAAGGGCGGCAGCAGTAGAAACACTTTATGGAGTTATGTGGGATTCACATTCACAAGAGATTCACTGAAGATTCACCAGATGCCTACGGAAAGTTGCAGAGAATTCATCGACAGTAATTGTTTCCTGCTTGGTCAGATAGAACTACTGCTGGAATTATACAACAATAAATAAGACCTAGGGCTGGAGGATGGCCAACAGGGACTCTTTGGGGTTATTTGGGGACTGTCTAACCAGTGAGGTAACAGAACCAGGTGTTTGGAAATCTAGAAGCTAAAGGCATTTGGTCCACCTAGGACTAAGAAGGCATGAACCCTCCTTTTGCTGACCTGTAGTCTCCTTTCCAGAATTCATTTCTGTTGCCCCAATGTTATTGCATTGATTCACTAATGCCCACTGTGCCTCCTTGACCTATTCCTCTTTGCCTATTGAACAAAAAACTGGACAAGAGGTAACAGTCATGTGGTAGAAGAGACAGAGCAGATAAGGAAGGGGTCAGAATGAACTCCCACCTAGTAAGCTAACTCCAGCTAAATGTAGCTCTCACTGTAACATTGGTGTCTTCCTGAAAGAAACCCTGCATATCAAATGATGTCTACAGATTACATTTTTAAAGTGACAGAAGAATTGGTATTAAAGAAATACGTCACCCTTTGGATGCTACCTGAAGTTCTCTGAGCCCTCCGTTGTCTTTACTTTCCTTTGACCGAGATTCATTCAGATGAACCACCTGTCTCCTGTTCAGGAAGTCTGACTGATCCCTTTGCAATTGCCACCACACAGCCACAGCAGCTTCCTTTCTCCAGGGACTCCCAGTAAAGGTCCTGCTGACCCCTGGCCTGAACATGGTTCCAGTCAGGAGTTGGCATGCTAGAATAAACCACACAAAAACAAAATCTGATGGTTCTGGAAAAGGCTTCTCAGTAGAACCCTAGGAAATTTGCACTCTGCTTTTCCACAGAGTTCCCGTGATTCTTTTCATCTGGGTGGTTTGGGGAGCAGTGTTTTCAATGAGCTCATTCAAAGCCTCCTCTATACCCAACTGGTTGGTAGGCCTCCTCTAGGATGTGAAAGACAGAACCAGGAAGCTCATTCAAAGCCTCCTCTATACCCAACTGGTTGGTAGGCCCCCTCTAGGACGTGAAAGACAGAACCAGGAAGAACACTGCTCCCAAGGTTCTTCTGAGTGTAGTTGGAAGAAGAAACATTTATCCCACATATGGATCAGTTATAGGATTCTGTTTGGTACCCAGCATCAAATAAGGACCATATCCTAAGTCAGAGGATGAAAGGAAGCACCCAACCTGGGACACTGGAAGAAGGCTGTCTGGGGGAAGTAGGACTTGAGCTGGAGTCTCAGTGAAGAACAAGTGGGAGTTACATGGAGGAGCATCCCCACCAAGACCTCTAGTTACAGGATAGAGACCCATGATAGGTGGCCTTGGGGAGCCAGGCGGCTGGTCTAGAGTATGTGTGTATGTGGAGCTGCCTGGAAAGGCTTTTATTTACACTTATCAATTGACCATGTCAAAGAAGGTACCTACATGACATTGTATCAATGTGTAAGAAAGACTTTAACAATTTTTAATTCAAGAGGAAGCTTTTAAGAGGACAAGTGGAAGCTAGTCCCAGGTGCCCAGACTGAGATGGCTGTCCTGTCTTCCATTTCTAGAAAGTTCTAATGGCCCAGGAAGGCCAGCTTGATGGGAAGGATATCAAGGTGAGGTGGATGTGCTAGCCATCTTGCTAACTCTGTTGCTTTTGTGTCCAGCCCCAATGTGTGTGCTGTGCAGAAGCTCATTGGCACTAACAAGAAGTACTTCACCAACTGCAAGCAGTGGTACCAGAGGAAAATCTGTGGCAAATCAACGTGAGTATCTGTGACCACCCGAGACCACCACCCACCAAGGAGGCCTCACCGTGTGCATGGCGGCTGCAGGTGCCCCTGGCCTGGGCCAGCCTTCTAAAAGGTCAGGCTGCCTAAAGAGCCATGAAGGTGCATGTGCAAACATGTCAGGGAACTGTGTGCTGGGGAGTGGCATTTTTAGGAAACTGGGCCAATTTTGTTTTGCATTTGTAAAGCTGCTGACAAAACTTGGATATGTTTTTAGTTGGTATGGGAGTGCAAAAATCATGAAACATGGTGGGGGAGGTGTGTCTCAATTCTCACAAAATGATGCACATGTTCGGTGGAGAAGCCACCAACATGTGGGCCCGTTGGTGAAGTTATCCTAAAGAATCCCTGCTCTGCAGTCCTAAAGCAAACATCCCTAGAAGATTTAGAGTGTCTAGACATATGCACACTAGGAGAAAGCATAGCAAATTAAGAACTCTGACTCAAACACCACTTACCTGGGCAAGGTGCTTCATCTTAGAACCCTCCATTGCTTTACTATAGAGTAGGAATACCAAAAGGACCTACTTTGTGGGGTTGTTATGAAGAATATGGTGTCTAGCACTTAGTCAGTGCTCAGTAAATGCCATTTTTTGCTATTATTATCACCCCCAAATTTGCAAACCTAGACCACATAAACACAAGCAAAAGTAGCAACGGGGTGTGGACCAGTGTAGTTACAACAGGACTTACTCGTGTCTCTGTCAGCAAGGAGGGAGGCAGCTTCTACGCCAAGTGCCTGGCTGCCTGATAAACAGGGTAGCATGCATGTTCTAACAGATTCTGGGGAAACTTAATCTCTTTTAGCACCAACATAAGTAGATCTCAAAGCTGAATTTCTCCTACAGGAGAAAGGCACAGAGGCCAGGCACCGGGAAAGGGAGGAAATGTGCAGGTGGAGTGTGGTTTCTGAACACATAAGTGAGGTTTGGAGCAGTTCAGGCAAAGCCCAATGCTCAGGCCTTACAAAGCCGGAGGGAGGTGATAGTCATATTCAACTTCAACTAGGCCACATTCAAAAAGATAGGAAGATGTGCTATGGGCCATGGGAACTCTCCTGAGCCACTTATGAGGCCCTGACCTTCCTTTCTTCTGCATAATAGGAGGATTAAGACACTCTAAGCCACTATCTTGAACACTTTCCAATGTCAGGGATTTTTAAGTTTATTGCTTGTGACATTGTTTTTGAGCAGACATCTCTTCCAATTTGATAATCAACTGAAAGAAAGGGAAATGCTCTTTCCTTAAAAACTGCATGGAAATAAATCTCCCAATGTGTGACCCTGATTATTTTATGCAGTTATCAATCCTAGGATGCATTGAAGAAAATTAGGAATTGGGGCACAGCTGGAGAAAGACCAGCTATCCCCAGGGGCCTGTGCAGGGCAGGTTCATGGCAGCTGGTTGCTAAGCCCACAAGCTGGAGTTGAATGAGCTGGGACACACTGCCCACGTTCAGTGAACAGATGCTTAGCATTAATCCTTGCTGCTGAGAACAAATAGATACATCCATCCTTCCATTATGTCCAACTTAAAAAAAAAAATAGAATACCTTTAGTACTGATTGATTTTTTTCCATGTGCATATGTTATCTACTCAAGCAGTTAATTAATTATTTAATTAAACATAAAGCCAGGTGCCACATAACTGCTTCTCAGAAGGTGGTCAAAGTACTCGTGTCAAGCCAAGAGGTCTTCTGCATCTCAGAGCCTTAAGTGTCAAAGACCACCACCTTTTTGTTATTTCAGGTTTCTCTAAAAATGGGCCCCCTGGGTTATGGTAAGCTGGCTACAGGGTGGCACCAGCCAGGCTGTTTCTGGTGTCCCTGTGTTGAAGCATTTGCCTGCCTCCTTAACAGTAGCTTGATCGTACTCCCTGTCAGTTCTCAGGCTGATCCTGTGGTCAATGATGAGTCGCTTGGCCCTCTGGCTCTTGTTATCTGCCTCCTTCTCCGTGTGTGTAGCAGCAACAGCTGTGTGTTGGCACACTGGGCCAGGGCCTCCCCCCGGAGTCAGGCTCAGCTTTGAGAGTGCAGTGATGTGGTGATGCAATACTCTCCTTCCAGTGGACATAGAGGCCAGGCACTGGGAAAGGGGGGAAATGTGCAGGTGGGGTGTGGTTTCTGAACACACAAGTGAGGTTTGGAGCAGCTCAGGCAAAGCCCAGTGCCCAGGCTTTACAAAGCCAGAGGGAGGTGATAGTCATGTTCAACTTCACTTAGGCCACGTTCAAAAAGAGGAAATGAGGATAGAAAAAGATGAGTTGATATAAAACTTCATGATCCAGGATAAGAGAGGCCCTTCCTGAAACATCACATGCAGTGTCAGGAAGGTGGAGTGACTTGGAAAAGATTCAGAAACTCAGAGAGGAGAAGAGGAAGAGGCTGAACCCATCTCCGTTCTCTCAGAGGGCTGCGTGGGAGTAGCTTGGCAGGGCTCCTGTGGACAGACCCAGGACTGAGACCAGTGAGGGGCCTGCAGTCTGACCACCATGTGGCTAAGTGTTAGGGGTAGTCAGGTGGGAAGGGGAGAGGGGTCAGGTACTGGCAGCCAAGTGTCATCAAGGGGCCTGAGACCAGATGAAAGCAGAAGTGGGGCACATGGAGGTGGAGTTGTGGAGTCACAGGCACTGGCCTTGAGACAGGAGCCTGTAGCCGCCGGCCTGCTGCTGTGGGGCCCTGGATTCCACCTCTCGCAGGGAGGGCCTGGCCACACTCAACACTGCTGGCCTCAGGTGGAGCTACAGGAGTTAGATGATAGCTTTTCTGCATGCACAGAAAGAGAAGGACCTCAGTCCTTGGTGTGATGTGTCAAGCCCAACATGGATCTTATTACAGGAAGTGGTTACCAATCAGCCCCTGTTTAGTGGCTTGAGTGAATTTTATTACTTGGAAATTCACTTCAGTATTTATTTCAGATCCTAAAGCTCCACAGACTAATACAATGGCTTATCAAACAAAGAGGATTGTGGGAGACAGACGGCCTGCCCCTCTGTGATTTCAGGCCCTGCTTTCAGTAGTAGCCACAAAATTTTTACATGTGGCACCTTGAACAAGGTGCAGGAAATTGTGGTCAGGCAGCCTGGCTACGTCTCGACAGGCCTCCTTTGTGTGTGCCCCAGGGAGAGGAAGCCTATTTAACAGCCAAGTTTGAGTTGACATCACAGGCTGGAATAGTCAGGACAGGAGTGCAGACATCATAAACGTGGCACAGGGAGGGCCAGTGCAGGAGCTAGTGGGTAGGGTGGCAGCTATCCATTCCAAAAGTCTTGACATTTTTTCACAAGCAACACATTTTACAATGCGAAGGTCATTCTCTGGAGCCAAGATGAGCTGGCAGGACACTCCCATTTCTCTGGTAGCAAGCCTTACTTTGTCCAGGGGCTGAAATACTAATGCTTCTTCAACACCATGTTAAAGCTTAGAGATTTAACTTTTACCAAAGCCAGCTGGTGTGTGGTTGAGCTTTGCCATCAGCTGGAAGGGCTATTTCCAGTAGTTGTCATTCTAGGAGGTTCACCCAGGGACTTCCGACACGAAGCTGAAGAAGAGCCATCTTTTTCCCCTGTTCTCATGTCCCAGGCTTTCCCCAGACCCATGCCAGCACTTCTTCCCTGTTTCCTGTTCCCTGTGCAGCCAGCTGGGACCCCAGGGGCAAACTGCTTCAGGATAACGGAGATTGGGCATAAACCAACACCAGAGAGTGACCAAACATCTGTTTTGTGCAGTGCTTCCTAGAAGTTCCATCCCATTCTATAAACTAAGAGGCTGCTCAACTGACATGGAGTTTTATTGTCTTGAGTACTTACGTGAACCCATGTGCTACCTGGGGTAGGATCCTGCGGTAGGTAGAAAAATGACCCTCTAAAGTGGTACACTTCTAACCTGCAAACCTGTAAATGTACTCCCTTCCATGGAAAAGGGGTCTTAAGGATTTTAAGAGGGGAGATTATCCTATATTATCTGGTGAGTCTGATATAATCATAAGAGTCTATATAAGAGGAAGCAGCAGGGTCAGAGTCAGGGAAGATGTGATGATGAAAGCAGAAGTTCAATGATGGGACCACTAGCCAAGGACTACGGGCACCACTAAAAGCTGGAAAAGTTGAGGAATAGTTTCCCCTACAGCCTTTATAAGGAATGTGGCCTTTGATTTTTAGCCTCATCGGGCTGATTTCTGACTCTAACTTCCAGAATTGTTTAAGTTAATACATTTGTGTTGTTTTAAGTCACTAAATTTGTGATAATTTATAACAACAAGCAGCAGGAGACTAACACAGGCCCTGTGTATTGAGTTCTATGGATGTATTATGGGGAATTTATTTGTTACAATGTGAATTGATCACTGGCCTATGTAAGACATTGCTTTCAATGACATTATTGACCTGGTTTCAATTTTAAAGTTTAACACCTGGAGTTTTCTGTGGTATTTGTTTTTTATTTTGGAAAATATCTTGCTTTGTTGCCTGGGATAGAGTACTTATGTGAACTCCCTTACAGTTGTACAATCGTGTACCACTCATAACCTCAAACCCCTGAGATCAAGTGAGCTGAAACTACAGGTGGTTGCCACCAGCCAATTTTTTTTTTTTTTTTTTTGAGACAGAGTCTTACTATGTCACACTCGGTAGACTGCCATGGCATCACAGCTCACAGCAACCTCAAACTCTTGGGCTTAAGTGATTCTCTTGCCTCAGCCTCCCAAGTAGCTGGGACTATAGATGCCCACCACAATACCTGGCTATGTTTTGGTTGTAGTTGTCATTGTTGTTTACCAGGCCTGGGCCCACCAGCCCCAGTGTATGTGGCCGGTGCCCTAACCACGGAGCTATGGGCGCCAAGCCCACTAGCCAATTTTTAAAAAAATTTTGTAGAGACAAGGTTTTGCTTTGTTGCTCAGGCCACTCCCAGCACTGCTATCGTTATGTGGGGCTACAATTGCTCCCTCTGCCCAGTAGTTTCTATTGGCCCTCAAGCAATCCTGCCCCTCCCTTCCAAAGTGCTGGAATTACAGGTGTGAACCACTGTGCTCATCCTGGAGTTTTTCTTAGAAGAAACTCAACAACTGATCACTTAGTAAATATCAAGCATCATATGTCAGCTCATTCACTTTGCACAATTACCCTATCAGATCAATATGATTTATTGATCTTCTCATTTATAGATAGGAAGACTGAGGCTTAGAAAGCCCTGGTGACTTGCTCAGAAACATCCACTGGTAGGCAGGGAAGGTCAGCCCACTCTTTGGTGCTTCCCAGGGAGAATCAAGCCCAGCAGCTAATGTCAGTGAGTCAGGAGGTGCACAAGTAAGCAGGCCTGTGAGTGTCTCTTTACAGTCCTAAACCTGTGGCAGTGGGTCCCAGAGACACGGCTTCCTCAGGGTCACAGGCTCAGACACACAAATCTTTCCCCAGTTGCTCACCTTCTGCTGCAAGGGGGCTCCTCAAGACCCCTCATCCACTGAAGGGCATAGGAACTGAGACAGTCAGCATCCAGGAAGCCACCCAAATGCCCTCACACACTGCACACAGATCACACACACCACCACCACCCCCCAACTTGTCTGTTTTCTGAAGACAACAGACAACCATTCACCTTTAGTGGCATACAGTACATTAAAGCAAGCCCTGATTTTCTACTAGGAGGCGGAAGAATCAGCTCAGCTACCTTCCCAAGGGCAGGAGTGTAGAAGAGGAACCCCTCCAGGCAGGCAGTCTACGGGGCAAGTCACATGTCTAGACGCCATGGGCTGTTTGCGCTGGGATTCCTCCTGGAAACCATGACATCCTGAATGGTTTGCCCTGGGTCACAGGAGACTGGCTTGCAGGCTCCATTCCCTGCTCCACCGACTTCTCTAGCCTCGTTAATCCCCAGGCACTGACAGCCAGAACAGCTGGCCAAACCCACGAAGCGCTCTTGGGGAGCGTGATTGTTTTAACATATATTAACATCTTAGGAAATTATTTTAAGGAGATAAATATCAGTACTCCTCTCTATCCATTCATGAGTAAAAATGTTAGCAGGGAATACAGGAGAGCTTCTGTAGCATCCCTACACACAGACTTTGGGTTGATGGCATCTTTCTGCCCACTCCTCCTTTAAATCTGCTAAATCAGGCACCTTTCCTTACTTTCTTCTTCAAATTGTTCTTTTGACTTGAGAAACCAAAAATAAATAAATAAATAAATTAGTAGCTTCTTTCCCTAGAAGATCTACTTTTTCTAACTTGTGGTTTTTCTTTATGACACTGTGTCTGGCTGAGGAGAAACTAGGATCCTTTAATCAGAACAGCTCTGGCTGATGAGATTAGATTCAGGGACTAACAGATTGGTCTTTTTTGTGCAGGGAAGCCCAGGACCTGGGAATGGGGAGGGGACAGCTGGGAGGCCCTACTGTTCTGTCCTGCCCTGCGTTCATCCTAGAGAGATGGTAACAGACTCACAGTTCTGATTGGCCCCCAGCCCATCTCCCCAAAGAGTCCATGTTCTCCTAGGACAGAGCCAGAGTAGGGTGGCACCCTGGGCTGAGCCTGGGGGATGGGGTCTGGGGCCAGGAAGCCACAGTGGAGACTGTCAGCCCAGCAAGGTTTGGTCAAGATGGTCTCCACGGGCTGCTGTCTCAGCCTGCCATTCCTCTGCATTTCTTGGGCCACGCAGACCAGTTCTGACAAGGGCTGGCATTTCTGTAGCAGTGGTGAGCAGGTGTACTGCCAGCTGTAGCACCTTCTCAATCCACGGGCTGCTGTGCTCAGGCTGAGAGGCCTGGCTGACCCTGGCACACCTAGAGAGTGGAGGAGGTGTCAGACTGTGGGCCGCAGAAAAGCAGACCAGGGAGGGGTCGCCAGAGCAGGAAGATTAGGACAGAGCTTCCTGGCAGAGAGCCACACTCTATTAACCAGGAAAAAACCTTTGACAAGGGAGGCTGTGGCCTCAGGGACTGAGCCTCAGTCATGCACTGTGTTATATGAGCCATCTACCTGTGAAAGCAGAGCATGGTCCAGCCACTGTGGGACACAGGTGCAGAAAGCCCACATGGAGAGGCACAGTGAGTGCTGATAACGGTTAGCCTTCATTACCTGGGAGACCCCACTCCTGTCTTCCAGCTGTCAAACTTTCCAATTCAGCTTCCTGTCTTCCAAATATGTGCATTGCCAAGAACATGGAAAAAAGATTGGACTTGATGAAATATAAGGAGAGTCCTAGGTCTGTCTCTGCCCACCTGGGATCTTAAGAAACCCCTTTGCCCCTCAGAGTCCTTATGGGTTTCTGATTCCATCCTAACTTACCCTGCTCCATGCTGAGACTTTTCTGCTTAGATCTGCACCCCCCTACACACACCCCCCCCCCGGGCTTCCATGTCTCCTGGTATCATTCTTTACATGCCCCCACCCAGCATACACCCATACACCTGGCCACAAGGTAAGTAGGTTCACATTTGGCAAGTTGGTTTTCTCTTGTCTTAAGTGAAATCCTGTGAGGCCACTTGAGCTGTTCAGCTCTTTTGAGGTTTTTAGAGGGTGGAACTCAGAAGCCAAAATTGCAGAAGAAAACTCTTCAGTCAGCTCAGCTGGAGTCTTGGTTGCAGCACCCTTGTGCATGGGGGGACAAAGATGAGGACTACTGAGGATAGGACTGTTCCTCCAACTGGGCTTCTCCATCTCCATGGAATTTCACACAGACACTTTCCAAATGAAAGTAAGTTTAGGGAATTTGACCTAATCCCAGCCATAGAGCCCTGATATTTATCAGACAAAGCCTGGGATCCCATGCATGGGTGTCCCCTGGTGTGGGTCAAAGGCTTGGAGCTCTGCCTGGATTTAGTTAGAAGAAATTGGCCCTACCTTTCCTTGAAAGAGTGCATCTCTTGTCCCTAGAAATAAGTCTATTGACTAGAATTGGGGGTATGACATTGGAAGGAACTTTAGAAATCATCCAGTTTAACCCCATTTTGTAGATCAGGAAACAGACAAGAGAGAGAAATGGACTTTCAAGGTCAACCTTGCTAGTTACTGATGGATCACAAGGCAAGTTCCTCTTAGACCAGAACTGTGTCAATAAAATCTTACTTTGGTTGCAGGGGGTGAATTTAGTTTCTGAAGATAAAATTGCAGGTCAGTCCTGAGACCACAGCCTGTTTAGCCCTTATAAACAGGTACGGCAGGTTAGAAAGGGACGGGATGAGAGAAGTACTAGAGAAAAGAGCAGAAGAAGGCAGGAAGAGGGAAAGAGCAGGGCCAAGAAGAAAGTGTATAGCTCGTCACTCCTCCGTCATTTCCTGGGGGCCCAATTGTAGCAAAGTGACACCTGCAGCTTCCTGGCTGCCTGAATCCTAGCTCATCCATCTCTGAAACAAGCCCCCTGGATGACATATAAACTAGGCTTCACCTTACTCAACTGACTAAGTCTTCCCTGAGACAACTCCAATTAAATTAACAAAGGCAGTATGTCCCGGGCATACTGAGAGCACCTCCCAGAACCCAGAGCCCCAAAGCCCTTAATTCTTCCCAGTCTGCCTGCCTCCCTTCTGGTAACGTCATTAAACATCCTGTGAGAGCCTGCAGTGAGCAGTTCTGTGGTAAAACCCGCTGCAATTAAAGTCTGCATTCTCTCCTGTCCCAAAGGGCATATCCATATATAAGAAAGGGAGGGGAAGGATGTGGCCGCTTGTCTTTGGTTCCAGCCTGCCACAGAAAGGCTGTGCTCACTGTGCCAGGGCAGGGTGGCCTTCGATAGAACTTGGGGATTGGATTGTAAGCAAGTCTTTTTATAAGCATAGGCTTTCAGAGAATCTCCTTCCTTGCCATGGTATTTGAAATGCCCAGTCTTTGGGGGCTTCCCAGACTATTGGGTTAGCTGAAGTTGTGTATTTCTGATCTCTAGACCATGGTCAATGTGCTAGGATGGACTGGTCTGAAGTAAGAGCAGAGAAAGTTTTCAGTTTTCCAGAACAAATGATTTCAAAGGCTAAAACTGTACACTGTCAGTCTAAGGTTTATTCAAATGCAAAGAATCGTGCAAACTGGCAACGTTGGCTGCCTCCAAACGTGTTCAATTTGAAACCAGAAAAATATTTTTATTGATTCATTTTTCAATTTAAAGGAATAAAAAACCAAGCATATTCAGCAGAAGAGTTTTGTTTTTCTTTTCATTTTAATGTTGAAAGTTTGATTAATGATTGCTTACATGCTTTGCTTTTTCGTTATTAAATCAGAGAGCTGGCTGGAAGGTCACAAAAGACTTAATCCAATGATGGCTGCAGGATATTGCAGTCAGTTAGTGGCAAACTCAGAGCCAGGACTGGTGCAGGGTCCTTTCTACTCTTCCCTGTGCCCCTTCCCTGGCTTTCCCATCTATAACCCTGGGGATCAATTCTTGGTGAGTATTTGTCATCACACCATTGAATATGCTGCCAGAGTCCTTTGTTTTCTAGTTGGTTTGCCATGGATGTTGGTAACCCTCAGGAACACTCTACAAAGCTGAGGAGGGGTGAGAAGCTACTTGCCATTGGAAGGTGCAGATCTAAGTTAACAAATGATCAAAGACAGTGATTTTCAACCTGTGTGCCACAGCATGCTAGTGTGCCATGAGCGGATCTTAGGTGTGCCTGGAAAAATTTTAAAGATCATTAATTATTTTCAAAAGAGGCTCAAAGCACACTAAGTATATTCTTTTTTTTACTCTTTTTTAAAAATCAACATGATTTAAGTGTGCCATGGAAGTTTAACTAGAGGTTCAAGTGTGCCATGAGATAAAAAACTAAAAAACACTGTCCTGAGAGGACAATGTTTTACCCACTATCCCTGTCTCAGCTGTACTGGGGGTTCTTCCTGGAGAGACCCCAAGACAGTGGGGGAGGGGAGCCTGCCTAATGCATGTGCTAACTTATCTCCTTGCAGAGTTATCAGCTACGAGTGCTGTCCTGGATATGAAAAGGTCCCCGGAGAGAAGGGCTGTCCAGCAGGTGAATAAACCAGGTCTTGCCTGCCGCTGTGGATGCAGGGGAGAGGTGGGAGAGAGGGGCACCTGTGGGAGAGGCCACCCAGTGTGAACTGGTGTCCACGGTGTGAAGTTGGGTTCCATTCTCCTGTTGTGCTCACTGCGGACTCTATCAGCTGTTTTTCTAGTTAAGAATATGAGACTGAAACATAAAAGGGAGCAGAGTGATTCTCTTGGTGCCAAGGTCTCAGGGAGGGTGTGGTTGGCCTGGGTAGGACTGTGGCAGTGCTGACTCTAGTGGAAGGACAGGCAGGGGAAATGGGATGGGACAAGGAGATTACCTTGGAAGAGCAGCTCAACCTCTGAATCCAGGTTTCAGACCTCTCAAAATTACATTAAACTTGCTATCTGAGAAAGCCCTTCTAAGCTTCAGGCCTTTTAAGAAATAATGTTTCATTAGCTGCAAATACTCACAGTACTTTGAAGATTTATAAAGCTCTTTTATTCCAGTAGAAACCATTAGGGAACCAGTTTCAGTAACTCAATAAATCTATAAGACTAGTTTATAATTAGGGTATCTATTTTCTGGTGTACATTCCTGCCTGTGTTATCTAAATATCTAGGAACGATAGCTTTGCTCTCCTGTGTTAAAAATGAGAAAAATTACCGATTAGTTGAGTTTGCATAGAGAGGCATGTGACTTGTTGAGTCATTTTAAGAAGCGTGTCGCCAGCCAACTGTCTGTGGGCGTAGTACACACTTCGTCCCTTCTCACCTGCAGACCCACCACCTCTCTGACAGAGAAGGGAGGATGTGGCCTGGTTGGGCTGGCCCCCCAGAGGCCTATCCCTCTCTCTGTCCTCTGCCTCCGCAGCCCTCCCGCTGTCAAACCTCTATGAGACCCTAGGAGTTGTTGGATCGACCACCACTCAGCTGTACACAGACCGCACGGAGAAGCTGAGGCCTGAGATGGAGGGCCCCGGCAGCTTCACCATCTTCGCCCCCAGCAACGAGGCGTGGGCCTCCCTGCCTGCTGTGAGATGACCGCTTTCTGCCCAAGGGACTCTTACTGGGGACTGCCTTACCTCCCCGAGGGGTGGGCATGAAGAAGGGGATTCCCTATTCATTTTCTACTATTTCAGGAAGGTTTTCCCTAAACTCCTCAGGTGGCACTTGTGCTAAAATATACCCCGCTAGAGTATGTCCAGTGCCCAACACAAAGTCTGTGGACATATGGAGATGTCCATCTCCAACACAGACTTTGGTGCCCCCTGGGGAGGGACCCATGGCAGAGAGAGGCCTGGGTTCTCAGGGTTACTGTCATGGACACAGGGTCTGCTGCTCCTAACTGTTACCCTGTCCTTTCTTCTAGGAAGTGTTAGACTCCCTGGTCAGCAATGTCAACATCGAGCTGCTCAACGCCCTTCGCTACCACATGGTGGGCAGGCGGGTCCTGACCGATGAGCTGAAACATGGGATGGCTCTCACCTCCATGTACCAGAATTCTGACATCCAAATTCACCACTATCCTAACGGGGTAAGGGTGCCCAGATGCACAGCATGGTCCTTTGTCCACAATGAGCCCAGTTCTGGTCCTCTGTGGGGCTGGTTTCTGGGTTTTATCCTGCAGTATTGACAAGCTGTAGACAGCCCTACCTCCTGGGCGGGCCTCTCCTCAGCCCTCTAGTTCCACAGAGACTGCTCTGCCACACTAACTGCTCGTCCTTGCTTCTTCTCCGGGTAGATTGTCACTGTCAACTGTGCCCGACTGCTGAAAGCTGACCACCACGCAACCAATGGAGTGGTGCACCTCATCGATAAAGTCATCTCCACCACCACCAACAACATCCAGCAGATCATTGAGATTGAGGACGCCTTTGAAACCCTTCGGGTGAGAGCCTGCCCTTGGTCGAAGCCCAGGCTGGGGATACACCACCTCCCAGGGGGGCCTGGCAGACCTCCTCTTCAGAAGGAGCAGAGGGTAGCTCACATGGGGAACCACGGAGCAAGTTCCTATGAATGCCTATGGCCACAGAGAGTCCCCTAATCAGACATTGGATCCAACCCGTGGAACTCCCTCTGTCTGTCTTCTTTGTAAGGCATTCCTTTCTTTAGAGTACCCTGGGAAAGGTCCCCAGTTTGTGGCTATATCAGCAAAGGGGTCCTCTCAGTCTAGGCTGCCTGGCTCTGCCCTGCAGGTTCCGGAGATAAGAGGGTCCTTCATCCCAGGTGGCAAGTCCTGTGAGACGGACTAGAATAAATGGCCCATCAGGCTGCATGGTACTTTTGGACCACATTTGCCACCCTAGGACCTCTGTTCTAGTCATTCCCATGTTTCCCTGGAGCCCAGGCTAGCAGAGAGGCTGTCAGGGTGGATATTAGGGTCTGACTGGCTTCCAACTGCTCTGGGGCCACAAGAGTACTGTTCCTTGTCCCCATCCTGGCAGGCGTCTGTCTCACAACTGGTGGGCAGGCGAGCATTCCTCTTGGCAGCCGTTGCTCAGGAGGAAGTGGACACAGGCTGCCTTGTCAGGGCTTTTGCTCTGGTTCAAGAAGAACTTCCTAACCACAAAGGATACAAGGGCGGGTGGGGTGTCCTTCCCTGGAGATCTCCAACACAGAGAGACAAACACACTCGGACCAGCTGGCATCGTAGGGTCCCAGCTGGCATCGTAGGGTCCCAGCAAGCAGAGGTTGCTCTTAGCTGGCTCTGGAAGGCCCTGGGAGCCTGGCTATCCAAGCTCTTCACCCTGGTTTTCTGGATCACTCGAAGGACAGGCATTTGCCAGAGAGTGATGTTCCTGCAAAGCTGGTTGCACATATTTTACTTAACAGCATTAGATCCCATTGAGTAATCCTCCTTTCACTAGTTAGATTTGGCAAATATTCCTTCCTTCCTCTTGGACCCTTGCTAACATCCATCTTTCCTTCTTCTAACACAAGCTTATTACGTACTTGCTACTTCCCAGGTAGTCCTATGTGCCAGGGGTATAGAGGTGCCCAAGGTAGACAAATTTCTATCCACAGGGGAGCTAGTATTTTTATCTGGGGGAGACAAACAAAACACAAATCAATGAGGTAGCCAGAGGATGTGATAATTGACGTGGAGTGAGAAGTGAGGAGCAGCAGTCGTGAGGGAGGCCAGCTGGGACTTCAGGGCCAGGCAAGTCTCTGCGGAGGGTGGCTTCTGAGCTGACGTTTACAGAGTGAACCCAGGTAGGAGTGCACCCAGTGGAGGGGGAGCGAGAGCAAAGCCTCAGAACCAGAACAGCAGGGAAGTGGCCAGCAAGTCAGGAGGAAAAACATCAACAAGTGAGGGCAGGGTGGCCAAGCCACATCCTGTAGACCTTGCTGACAGGGCAGACCAGGGTGGGGAATCTGTTTTCAGAGACAGCAGGAGGCCACTTAGGCTTTTATAAGGTCCTTCATGCTCCGTGTGGAGAATGGGTGATGCCCCATCCTCACACACATGGAGCTGGTGTAAGTGATCCCCAATCAATAGTGAATTGCAAGGTGAAAGGGTCAGACTCACTTTCGTCTGGGGGCAGGATTCATTGGGAGATGTGCCACGTCGACCTCCCAGAGAAATTACATTTTAAAGGAAGAAGGAATAAAGTCAGAGAAGCAAAGGAAGGGGGAAGGACAGAGGGAACAGAAGGGGCAAAAGCCTGGAGGGAAAGAGGACAGGCCCGTTAAGGGCCTGAAAGAGAGCCGTGTGGCTGGAGCTCAGACCAGGCACAGCCCCCTGGGGAGAGTGAACTTTAGTTCTGTTCTCTTTTCATCCTGGGCTTCTGCAAAAGCCTTGAGCCCTCTGGGGAGGACTGATGAGGTCGGGGTGCATCTTGCTACAGGCAACCCCAGATCCATCGGGGAGTGCTCTAGCCTTTCCCCTCCCATAGGCTGCTGTGGCTGCATCGGGACTCAACACCTTGCTGGAAGGTGATGGCCAGTTCACACTCTTGGCCCCGACCAATGAAGCCTTCGAGAAGATCCCTGCTGAGACCCTGAACCGGATCCTCGGCGACCCAGAGGCCCTCAGAGGTGAGCATCCTTCGGCTCCTGCTGCTACCACATTGGAGTGGCCAGACTGAACCTAAGTCTTGTTCTAGGACATCTTGGACATACTACCTGCCACAAGGTGATGCTCTGGACACCCCCTACAGCTGTGTCTCAGAGCTGTCCTGTCCTATTGTTTACCAACAGCCATGTCTTTACAGAAGCTAGAGCAGAGCCCCACCCTGGCTTCTGGGGAGACAAGTATGTGTAGAAAATCCAGAAGCCTTTGTCTGGGGACACAGTTGGACTATGGAGGGAGGCAGAGCTGGAGGTCCACAGCTGGCCCTGGCCAGACACAGGGAATAGGAAAGGCTCCAGTGGCCAAGGCCAGGACAAAGCTGTCAGGTGGAGCACCAGCTCAGAGGTATGGGGTAGGGACAGCAGGTCCTGACGTCCTTGATATGAAATCCTCAGTGTCAATCCTTAACTCTGTATATCGGGCCAGCGACCTCAGGAATAAGCCAGAGTTATAGTTAGAGACCAGTAATAGTCAACTCTGGACTCGCTACTGGTGGTTCCATCCTCCCTTCCTCAGGGAGCTGCTGAGTGCCCCCTCTCTGTGCCAGGGCCTTTTCCAGGCCATGAGCACAAGCTGCTGCCTGACACTCCTGGAGTCCCCTAAAGAGGACAGTAGGCCTAGGGCCCCCGGGCACCCCAACAACCACACTGTTCTTCCAAATGTAACCTAGGATGACTTTTGAGTCTGTTTAGACCCAGCTTTGCAATGTGCTCTTTAAGATGCCGAATGCATTTCAGACACTGTAAATTTAAAATGTTCTCCTTCTGGCCATGCAGGAGTGGGAAAGGGCACATTTCTGAAAGCACAGATGGGATCTATTCTGTGTCCAGATGGTGCTGGGGACTCTATGTGCCTGGCCTGTGCTGTGAACTGAGGCCGCAGCAGTAAATATAGTTGCTCTTTGTCTGCAAGGCAGTGAAGGCCTAGAGGGACGGCAGGCTTGTGATCCGTTGTGGTGACTGCAGGACAGAGATACCACAGCACAACATGGGGGTAAGGGCAAGGGCTGGGGCAAGAGCTGGGGCACATGCAGCCTCGAAGGACTTGAAAGCCTGCAGGAGGGGAGACAAAGATGTATCTCAGAGTATTAAAACATTTTTTATATACAGCCTGTTTTTATCTTCACAGATCTCAGAACTCCTTATTATAAATTATAAGGGGTAAAAAAGGCCTCTGATTCATCCCTTTTGTGAACCTGCCTTTTCCTACTCAGTAACCAGCTTCCCTAAAGTAAGGGCCCCTGTCTGATGCTATAGCTGCAGACTATGGCCTCGGTCCCCCGACAGTCTCCCATTGTCATGAGCAGGGTGGTGGGCAGGTGAGGAGCAGCCTGGGCTGGCATGCCCTGCCTAAAGACTGACCCTGCTCACCTTCTGAGTGGCCCTGGCAGAGCCCCCGACCCTTCCTTTTCTGAGAAGTTGATGCCCCAAGGCCTCATTCCCATACAGTCTTCTTCCCCTCTGGCTGATTGTGGTCAGCCCCACTGTCAAGGCCATTGATGCGTCTGCATGGCCTGATGCCTCTGCACAGCCTGAATGTCCTCCTGTCTGTGACAGTGTGGTTTTGGTTTTCATGCTCAGAGACAGATTGAGAATATAAAACAAAGAGCTATGGTGACCTTGTTGAGCAACAGTCTGGGACCCTGCTTGACCAGGGTGGGGTACATCCTCCTGGACCAGACCTTGCACCTGCCTCTATCCCACCTCCCTGGGCTCTCTGAGGTGATGGAAGTCAGCAAGTGCCATCACTGGGTCAGGCCCACCCCCTCAGGCCCACCCTGCCCCTAAAGTAGCACTCAGACAAACAAATAAATAATTATATTTGTTATTTATGGGTGTGGTGATTGGGGTGTCAAAGGCTGTCTTACTGAACACCATTCCTAACCCCTAAGACAGATCCTGGAAACTAGTAGACTCTTGGGTAAAATGAACAAAAATCTGGACAAATAAAATGTACAAATAATTCAAAACTGCCATTTACTACAGTTTCCATCTTTTCTTGCCACGTTGTACATTTTTATGCAGGTCAGTAGACTTAAAAATCCCCTGGCAAATTCTGGGAGTTTTCCTTTCATCCCTGATACTCAGCTATCGATAGGTTCATGACAAACGTTGCTTTGCCTTTACTCCATTCTGAGGTGCTGCTCCGTCCCAGCTGCTCTGCCTTGAGGATTTCATGTCATCCCTACACCCACCATAGGAGATGTTGCTATTTTTATCCTGACTAATAAGGGAAGTTGAGACTCAAAGAGGTTAAGTGACTTGCACGGGCTCCCACAGCTGGACGGGGGCCGTGGGACCCAAACCCAGATTCAGACTGCAGAGCTCCAGCTATTCTTTGAGGGAAGGAGGCAGGAGGGCAGGAGGACTCAGGTCCTGTTGTGTCTTGGCCTCTTCTGAAGGTCCACGTCTGAGAGAATGAAGTCCTAGGGCAGACCCCGACTTGACCTATGTCTGTCTGGCCCCCAGACCTGCTGAACAACCACATCCTGAAGTCAGCCATGTGTGCTGAAGCCATTGTGGCAGGGCTGTCCGTGGAGACCCTGGAGGGCACTACGCTGGAGGTGGGCTGCAGCGGAGACATGCTCACCATCAATGGGAAAGCCATCATCTCCAATAAAGATGTCCTGGCCACCAATGGTGTCATCCACTTCATCGATGAGCTGCTCATCCCAGACTCAGGTAGGCTAGGCTCCAGGGGACCTCTGTCCTGCCCTGTTCACGGTCCCTTCTGCCATCACTCTAGGCAGTGTTAGGGAGATTCAGGGATCTTTGGGGCTGCTTCCCTGCCTGGACCCACAGCCTCTCAGCCATCACCAATGGTGGTTGTGCCCAGACTATGAAGAGTCTTGAGCTTTGGATGTAGGGGTCTACCCATTACCTTGGAGGAAGTAGGGAGCCATCGAAGATTTATGGGGAGGGAGACACAACCCCAGAAGCCTTTCAGAAGACCTGCCTGCAGTGGCTGTGCACAGAAGGCCATTTGTTTATTTGCTTTCTCAACAGTGGCCAAGCCAACTCAGGGTCACTGACTCAGGGCAAATGGCTGTATGGACTTTGGTTTATGTTTCATTCAGCATCCTAGTCCCATTCTGAAATACTGCCCTTCAGTGAAAGGATCTCACAGGAAAAAACCCCAGTACTGTTTCTACAGGCGTGGTCACTGGCCTCACCCACCCTTCTGAAACCGTAACACAGACAGTGCTGCCTTCTTTCCCAGCTCTAGACAGTGTCCTGACCAAGCTGCCTCTGGGGTCTAGAGCAGAGGCTGACCTCTGCCAAGCTAACACTCACCTCAACTGGTTAGATTTTCTGGGCCACTGTTCCCCTGATAACAGAAATCTGCCAGGGTCCTGCAGTGTTTAGAGGGATTGTTGACTCACGCGATGACATTCCTGCTGATGTGTGTCATGCCCTGGTGGATGAATGATAAGTGAAAACAGCGCTTTTAACTTTTGAACCCACTTTCTCCTTCCTTGTAGCCAAGACGCTATTTGAGTTGGCTGCAGATTCTGATATTTCCACAGCCGTTGACCTTTTTAGACAAGCCAGCCTCGGCACTCATCTCTCTGGAACTGAGCGGTTGACCCTCCTGGCTCCCCAGAATTCAGTGTTCAAAGGTAACATGGGGAAGCATCCCTGTTTGTCTGTCGCTGGAGGCAGCTCCCCACCCTGTCACATCCACAGCACTCTCCTTGAGTTACAGCACCCGCGGGGCCATTAGAACTCCCACCCAGCTCAACCGAAAGCAGATGTGACTCCGGCAGGAGCTTCAGGGGCTCTATTGTTTCCTTAGCCAGAGCAGATGGCGCATTTGGGGTTCTCTTCCTCAGAACTCCAGGCTTTGATTCTGTCTGGAGAGCAGCAGAACGTTCCCTTGCCTTTTTATTTGCAGAATGCCAATGTATAGTCAGGAGATCAGAGTGAGGATGCAGCTGAGCTGCAGCCATAGGCAAGGCAGAGAAAGAAGCCAAGTTGTATGCGAATCTGCCCTTCCTTCTGAGAGCAAAACTCCAAACACCCTTCATTAGCTGGGTCTTCTTTATTCCTTTTTTTTTTTTTTTTTCAGATTAATATAAGGGTACATACAATTAGGTTACAATGTTTGCATTTATCTGGACCTTTAATTTTTTCTCCCTAAAAGATGCCAAATGTTAAGCAATACTGGAAGCCTCACCTGATTTCTCATCTCCATCCTCAAATTCTAGGAAGAATGGGCCTTTCCCCGTATTTCCCTCTCATCAATCTCTTCATTTTGAGAGCATGTCTCTCTGGACCTAACTACACCTTCTCTTGCAGATGGAACCCCTCAAATTAATGCCAATGAGAAGACTTTGCTTCTGAACCACATGATTAAAGACCAGCTGGCCTCCAAGTATTTGTACCATGGACAGACCCTGGAAACTCTGGGAGGCAAAAAACTGAGAGTTTTTGTTTATCGTAATGTAAGTTCCGGGTCTTAAATCTTCTATGTTGGGCTCAGCTCTAAGAAATGGAAGTTGTATTTGTATTTAAAAAAAAAAAAAAAAAAAAAAAAAAAAGGCCTCAATAAGCAGGAGCGTGTGTGAGAACTAGTTCCTGGTGAGGAAGGAAATAATCTCTGGGAAGTAGATATGTGCATATGAATCAAAATGAGATTTTGCAGAAGGATTGGAGTCCCTTTTCCTGGAGGCCTTTGAGAATAAACCACTTGCCTCTGATTGTTAAGTAGTAGATCCACCTTGAACTCAGGGATAAACATGTGGGAGGAGGGATGCGTTTGGAATCCCTCTGAGCTTAGGTAGAAGGAAACCCCCGGAGCTGAAGCACAGCCCTTCTTGGTTACAAAAGGTATCTTCTCCTTTCTCCTGTCTCTTCTGTGTCTTCAAACCCAACAGCTACTCTAGAATGTCAAATAGGAAGCACAGCTTAACATAGCTCTTTCCTTGAGGCCAGCCAGCACCATTTGGCTAAAGATGGCTGTCATCCATTACAAAAATAAATAAATGGGCGTGTTCTATTTATTTGATTGTGGTCAGTGGATCTCAGGTGGAACTGATATTCTCACTGTGGGGCCTCTGTGTCACTTAACTGGGGCCTCTATGGACTTTCTTTCCTCAAAGAAGGCCATTTTTATTGTTGTATTTCCTGGAGAAAAATATCATTTTATCTAGTCTTAGTTAGCTACCCCAGGATATGTTCAGTGACCTTTGTGGGTGAAGCCATCAACCTGTGCCCTGAAGAAACCCAAAGGCTTCCCCTTGGGGACTAACCTGCCCTTTCTGTCCCTGCCCTGCTTCTGTGCAGAGCCTGTGCATCGAGAACAGCTGCATTGCTGCCCACGACAAGAGGGGGCGATACGGGACCCTGTTCACTGTGGACCGGGTACTGACCCCCCCCATGGGGACTGTCATGGATGTCCTGAAGGGAGATAGCCGCTTTAGGTAACTCGTCCCATCCCAGGGTGGGGCTTCTGCCAAACAGTTGTGCTGGGCAGGACACTGGGCCTCAGCCGTTTGTCAAGCTCCCCCCTCCTTTGGGGGTTTAGTTAACAGTAGCAGTGACTGGGGAAAGGGTGAGGATCACTCTGAAAGGCTGATGTGGGAAGCAGAGTTACCTTCTGGGAGTGTGATCCTCACATCCATGGGAAGCAGGTTAGGGGGCTAAATTTTTATTATTGAAGTGTGAGGAAAGCCTCGCTCCTTATCTTAAAGTCCCAAGGGAGCTGAGCACCCATAGTTTTGAGGCTATGACAGATCTCTTGCTCTCTGTGGTATCTCCTTATCAAGCCCTAAGCTGGGCGGTTTTCTTGACCTGCTTCCTCTGTTTCTGATTCGTTCATTCGCCATGGCGTGCTATCATGTTGACTGTTTCCCTGTCACTGATGTCAGCCACTGCGTGAGGGCCTGGGAGACCACACACCTGCTGCCCTCCCGGAATCACACCCCCAGGGGCTCAGCCATTCTCTGGGTCAGCCATGCCTCTGCCGTTCTCCTTCCTTCCACCTTGAGTCTCTGACTTCTAGCCATGGAACTGATCTTAGCACTTATGCCTGCAGACTGGAATGGTTCCCTCTTTGTGCTTGGGGAGGGCTTGAAAACCAAGCTGTGTGCATTGCAATGATCTGGGCTCTGCTCCCACCCCTGGGGAGGTATTTGAGGAAAATGCCTCCTTGCCATCCGGGCAGGTGACATTTTCTGTGTGTGTATCCACAGCATGCTGGTAGCTGCCATCCAGTCTGCAGGGCTAACCGAGACCCTCAACCGGGAAGGGGTCTACACAGTCTTTGCTCCCACAAACGAAGCCTTCCAAGCCATGCCACCAGAAGAACTGAACAAACTCTTGGGTAAAGACCAACCCTAAGTATATATTTCTACTTTTCTGAAGTAAAAATCCATCAGGGTTCCAGCAGGAAACAGTGGGCACATTACAAAGGCGGTTGATTCAAAGGAATTTAATGACGAGACTATTTGTACAAGTATGGGCAGGATTAAAGGAGCCAGAAGAGGGTGATGACACCCAGGGACCTACAGCCATAGAAGCCTGTACCACCCCAAGCATTGCAGCTGAGAAGGGGAGAACAGGAGCTAGGGAGAGAGGAACAGAGGCCAGAGCTTGTGTGTAGCCACTGTCAGAACCATGGCAGGGGCCACTCAGTGTCCCAGCCTCCCCTGGGAGTGGCCTGCTAGGCCTCCTGTTAGTCAGTCACAGGAGGGCGGGGGCACCTGGGTGAGGTATAGCAGTTCATGGAGGTTAGTCCCCTGGGGCACCACACCAGACAGAGAAGAGAAGAAAGTAACCCAGGGTGGAAATGACCAGTCCACTCACTGCGGCATGTTTTCCACGTGAGCACAGTGCTAATGGAGCCGTTTTCCTGCATTAAATGTCCTTTGGGGAAAAAGCTTTCCCTAAGAAGTCTAGTTGAGCTTATTTGGGAGGCAATCCAATGGTTAAGAAAAATGAGGATGGTTAAGAGTGCCTTGGCTCACTGTGTTGTCAGGATTAAATGGGTTGCTGTACACAGTCCTAGGCACATGTCCTCAATCAGTAAGAGTTGTGATGATGGTGGGAGGACAGGAGTTGCACTGGTTAGCTATGATACGTGCCTGTAAGAGACTCTTCCGTTATCCCACAAAGGTCAGTCAGAGGTGGAGGAGGAGAAGGAGGAAGAAGGACCTTAGGTAAACTTTGGGGCCCCTGTTGTCTGTATATCTCTGTTTACTGGTACAGGAGAATAGAAAGTTCAAGTTGCAGGCAGCTCCAAGGTGAATTTTTGTGCTGTTTAATTTTCTTTATTGCTCCATGAAGGCCTGTGTTGTGATGCTGATGTACGTTCCTGAGAAGAAGGAGAAGTTCACACTTAACATAAACTTTCCATCCTTTAGCTGTCCAGCAAGAACGGGATATTCCCCAGGTGGCCTAAGCCCGCCTGGCTTCCTTTTCACATTTAATTTGTGAGAGCAGAGGAAGGGCATGAGGAAAGCTTCCCAAATGCCCTCCCCCAGGCCTGCAGGCAACCCCCGAGAAGTGAGGGTGGTCCAGGTGTTAGAGATCTGGAAAGAAGGTGGCCCCTCCAGTCCCAGGGGGTAGCTTGGCTGTGTACCTCCAGGCAGTATTTATGTGGAAGGGGGAACTTTGTCAGTTCCAGGTTATGGATATTTGAAAATCACTTGGTACCAGGGTGGCTCCATCCCCTGGCACTAATGTGGAATTTGTCACTAACTAGTGAACTCTCCAAGATGCTTTTAAATTTCCTTCATTCTCAGTTTCAAGATGCTGGAAATAGCCCTTCAGAAGCCCTGGGGAAATTCAGCCATTTGGCTGGTGATGGGAGAATCAGAGATGAGAGGACAGCTGGAAACTTTAGGAATTGCCTCCCACACTTAATTTGGGAAATGCCTGTGCACCTTTATGGGCAATCAGATGCCTTCCCCAGTTGCCGGAGACACTGATGTGGGCTGGAAGGAATGCTGAGCCTTGCGGGGGAGGGACGCTGTGGCGGGAACACCCCCCTGGCTCTGACCTCATTGGCTCTATGGCGCCTCCATGGTGCAGCTGTTGGCTCTTTTAAGTTCTCACTTCAGGAAATAGCCGTCTCAAACAGAGTATGCATTTGAGGGCAGAATGTGTAAATATTGCACTACTGTGTTATAACCGTCGGGAGCCACACTGATGATGAAATGTCCCAGATGCTGGTGCTGGAAAGGTCCGTGGCTTTTCAAGCAAATATTTAGTTCATGGAAACATGACTCATGCTCACAGAGGAGTATGGATTAACTCCTTCCTGGCAGCCAGGGAGCCCAGCGTCCTAGAGAACACGTGTTTAACCCAGCAGACCACCAACTACAAGGACAAATTCATGGCCATGGCCACGTCCCTTGTGTCCACTGATCATTAGGCAAATTGGGGTCACAGGGCTGAGCACACAGTGGGTGCTCAGCGAGTGCTCATTACTATCTTAGGGGCAACCACTTGCATCTTGTCTGGGCTCTCATTGACCACACTAATTGCCAACCTTGGGATTAACTCTATCTTCTTTTCCTACAAACCTGCAGGAAATGCCAAAGAACTTGCCAACATCTTGAAATACCATGTTGGCGATGAAATCCTGGTCAGTGGAGGCATTGGGGCCCTGGTGAGGCTGAAGTCTCTCCAAGGTGACAAGCTGGAAGTCAGCTCGGTGAGCGTGCCTGCAAATCAAAAGGCTGGCTGTGCCCTTCCACCAGGGCTCTAGGGCACATCTCATTGGCATTAGATACAAACACAACCTTTATGATGCATCCTGAATCTCTGAGTACAATTTGTGCAAAGAGAGAAAAGAGAGAATAGGGTCTTCAGAGAAATCAAGTGAGGTTGTGGTTAGACAGGGGTAAGAAGTTACAGATTTGCAGGGGAATGAAGCATCTGATTTGGCATCTGCCTAGGCTGTTAGATCTTCCTTCTCTTAAGGAGATGGCAGGTGATCACTTATGTGGCTTGAGAGATCAACACCCTATCCTCACCCCACCCCAGCCCCCAAACCCAGGGGTTCACTGAGCTACACCATGAAGCAGACCATCTCAAGAGGCTTTCTCAGACCTGAAGCTTGCTCTGTGAGTCTCTCTTTGCTCTGCACACTGGTGATACTCATTCCATATTGGAGCTGTGTTCAGAGTGTCCCTACCTCGGAGGAAGAAAACAGATAGCCAGCCCAGCTCCACGAACCCCTCTCACTGAGCCGACCGAGGCCTCTGACCTCTCTTGGAGGGGCTGCTCCTCGGTTTAAGGCAGCTTCTGCTCCTTGGTTTTCTCTCCTGACCTTTAGCTATCCTTTGCTGGCCAGTTCCTCGTGGGGACATGGGCAGCATTTAGGGAAGTAGGCATGGTAGATCATGCTAAATCTCCGGCATCATTTCAGGTGTTGGGGGCCTTTCTGTCACAGGCGTCAGTGCCCCCCCTTCCCTCCTGTGTCCTGAGATAGATTTACCTTGGCTGGACTTCCTGGGAGAAAATCCTAAGTTGAGGGCATCCAGGCAAAGTGGAAGGAGTGCATTGCTCAGAGCTGGAAGCTTTTCTGTATTCCCAGCTTCCTCTATGTAGCTTACAAGAGACACTGCCCCTCTTGAGTCTCAGTTTCCTCATCTATTCAATGGGACAATAACATCTACCCTCCTTGCTATACACTGCTGTGAGGAGTGAGTGCATTACACAGAAGAGCATTATGGCCATACAGTGTGCTGAAGCCGTACACAGGATGAGAATTAATCCACCAGACTAAAGATCTATAGAAGGCAAGGACTATTTCATTCATCAAAGTACCCCCAGTCCTTACGCAGGTGCTGGCGTATACAGGCGTTTAGTAAGCACTTGCTGAATCCATGAAATAAACATTTTTGACATTCAACAATCACTGTTTTTCTTGTAGAAAAACAACATGGTGCATGTCAATAAGGAAGTGGTCACTGAGCCTGACATCATGGCCACGAATGGTGTGATCCATGTCATCACCAGTGTTCTGCAGCCTCCAGGTAAGAGCAGAGTGTCTGACATCCTGCAGACTCTGCAGCTGGTCCTTCTCTACAGACGTGGCAGCTGGTGCTCAATAGAAAAGCTGGGCTAGGCAACACGTCACTGTGATGGTCGAACCATGCCCACGTGGGTGGCATCCCCGTGGCCGGTGGAAAGTGACTTGGGAATGGTTAGATAGATCGATAGATTTGAATGCACCACCAGTAAGGAAAGCGAGGACACATTGCTCTCAGCAGACGCGACCAGCTGTCTCAGCTCCCCCCAGACACAGCCCCGCTGTCATTGCTGGATATGTGTGGATGCTGGTCACGCAGTTCCTGGGACTCCTCTGTAGCATCTCACCTTGTGTGTGCCCTTTGCCTCCAGTGCAGTTGAACTTCAGTCCCACCCTCTCCTCACGTGCACATTTGCCCTTCTCAGAGCTCTCCCCATGGGCCAGATTCTACCATGAGTTATGAAAAGCTATAGAGAAAAAATCCATTTGAAATATGAGCTGGAAAGCCCACCAGTGCCCCTCAGCAGCATGCTACAAATGCCACACTGTGGTCTCTCTCCCTTACCAGAGCTACCTTTTCTTTCCTCTCCAGTCAACAGACCTCACGAACGAGGGGACGAACTTGCAGACTCTGCACTTGAGATCTTTAAACAGGCCTCAGCGTTCTCCAGGGTAAGACCCTGCTAGGATTGTGCCTCACTCGAGTAGCTTTGGGTCTCTACTTGAGCCCCTGGAGGGGGTTTTTAGCCCCTGTCTTCCTTGGCTGCTCTCCCAGGGCTCCCTCAAAACTTCTTCCCACTCCCATTGGGGTACCCCCAGTCCCAGCCTTTGTCAAATTCAGAGAAAAGAACTTAGGCAGCTGCAGCTTCCTTTGTGGGCCAAAGCCCAGGCCTTCACACAGAGGCCTCTGAGCCCCAGTTCATGGGGAAGCCACTTGCTGCTGAGAACAAATACAGCTCTGGAATCCACCTCTCCAAGTTTGTCTTACAGTGGCCTGGCCTGCCCTGAGCCTGAGCCTCTAAGTCATTCATCCATGTGCCATGGCAGTGCCCACACTGGGTGATGCTAAGGATCCCCTGGGAAGTGTGTGACTCTGGGTACAGGGACACCAAGCCAGCTATGCGTGTGGAGCCTTAGCCCCACCTCTCGCTCAAAACCTCACTGACTTCCTGAGCTGTCTCTCCTTCTCCCTAGATTGCCCAGGCCCCAGAGCCCCAGAGCCTCACATGGGGTTGTTTGCTGCTTTGGGTAGGGTGGAGCCTCTTAGGAATGTGGGGCACCTTGCAGAAGGTTTGCATTTCAAGAGATGAGGCTGTAGGCTGTGAATACAGAGAGCTGGAGCTCTAACGTTATCTCACTTTTGAACAGAGGAGTCTCCTTAGTGCCCTCAAGAAAGGTTCTTGGCCCTGAGCTCCTACTCCCACGAGCCACCCCTGTGCAGTCCCAGCTCCCCCAGCTCTAGGATCTGGTCTCAGTGGGAATGGCTGTGTTGGGGTATCCCAGGAACGTCCACCTTATGCCCCACATGGTAGGGGCTTGCACAGCTCCCTGGGGCCCTTCAGTTCTACCTTCTCCTTCCTCTTCTGAGTAGGGGTGGCATTTTTTCTGGGCAAGGATGGCAGTGGGCAAAGCCACTTCCATAAGCAGGTGCAGGTATAATTTTCACTAGAAAACCTGACACCTTGTGTTTTCTTTCAGGCTTCCCAGAGATCTGTGCGACTAGGTAAGTCTGGTCTGGGTTTGAAGTCCTTGCAGATCTATTTGGCCCTTTCCCCCAAGCAGGCCCAAACCTGCCATCTGCTGTAATAGATAACACTATCATGGTGCAGTAAACACGTCTGGCCTCTGGGGTCAGACCAGTGGAGGGAATTGGGGTCAGACCCAGAATCCCCAATTTTCTTCTCCATAAGTTGGAGGTAATAAGAGCAACACCCTTTTAGGGTTGATATGAGTTTTTGGCTTTGAGAACCTGAGAAGATTGCACAGGGGCTTGGCAGGAACCCATGGTGAGGACGTGATTCCAAGCTGGTAGATGTAGAAAATCGCAGTACATCAGGCATTGAGATGTGAAGTTTCACAAACCAAGAAGCACCTCCTGTGTGCAAGAGTACTTGGCCACTGCCCCACGATTCTGACAGTGTCCTAGACAGGCATGGAGAAGGCTGCATCTTTTTACCTCTCAAACTTCTCTTTTCCAGCCCCTGTCTATCAGAGGTTACTAGAGAGGATGAAGCATTAGCAGCACGGACTAAAGGAGGAAAGCGCCTCAGCAGCTCCCCACCAGTTTCTCTCAGTTTGCCAAAGAGACTGTTTAAATGTTTTGAAACCAGATCTCACACTTCAATGTATATGGGTCACGCGGAAATGAGATCTGAGCCTTGGGCGGGTTGGGGAGGAGGGAAAGAGAGGTACTTTTTATTTTTTGTTCCCCCTAAACATGGCTGTTAACCCACTGCATGCAGAAACTTGGATGTCACTGCCTGACATTCACTTCCAGAGAGGACCTAGCCCAAACGTGGGATTTCCTGCCTACGCCAAGTGCCTGGGAAAGGGAGCTGCACTATTGTGAGGCTCCCAAGGTGTGAATCAAGTAATCCAGCATATGGGAAGTCCTGGCACAGTCTGTGTAAAGCTCTTGCACAGCTGGAGAAATGACATCAGAAGCTGAGTTGAACTATTCTGTCAAATGTGTCTCGTATCTACATGAGGTTTGGACGCTTCTATGGGGCCCTGTCCAGGTAGAAAAGAAACGGTCTATAGAGCATGTAGAGCACAGATCTCCCAAGTGTGACAGTGCCGTGGTGTGTTTGTAATAATAAAACCAAAGAAATGTATACCCTATGTGCACGATATTGTGTGCTGCCCTGGGGATTCAGGAGGGAGCTGCCACACTCAACTCCACCCAGGAGCAGCCCAGCAGGGTGCCCTGAGGGATGAACATTGGGACATTCTAGCAGCTGGCCCTCAGGAACTCAGACAGCTCAGAAGGGCTGAACCTATGTCTGTTTTGAGCTTCTTTTCATTTCTCCCTTCCCCAGCACTGGGGTTTGAGTCCTCAGTATTCACTTCACCAGCACTTTACTCCCTAATCACTTTGAAGCATCTGCCTCCCGCACTGTGACCCCTGCCTCTGTGCTGGACTCACACAGGTAAGGATAGTGAGGCTCCAGAAAGAGAGAACCATGGGTAACACCAATTCTGGCTAAACTGGGACTGGAACCCCTGTCTCCTGCCTCCCAGGACCACTATGGGAACAAGAAAGCGATGTACCCTCTGTCACAAGCCATGATCAAATCCTGTCCATGCTCTTTTAATCTCCCTCATCTCACGGGTCCCTACGCCTTGGGGGGGGGGGGGGGGGGGGGGGGGGGGGGGGGGGGGGGGGGGGGGGGGGGGGGGGGGGGGGGGGGGGGGGGGGGG
>CAUYPK010070493.1:0-20298 GCA_963574355.1 Loris lydekkerianus
AACTTTTGGATTTATTGATCTGTTGTATAATTCTTTTGTTTTCAATTTCATTTAATTCTGGTCTGATTTTGGTTATTTCTTTTCTTCTGCTGGGTTTGGGGTTGAAGTGTTCTTCTTTCTCCAGTTGCTTGAGATGTTCCATTAAGTTATTAACTTCCTCTCTTTCCGTTTTCTTGAGGAAGGCTTGCAGTGCGATAAATTTCCCTCTTAGGACTGCCTTTGCAGTATCCCAGAGGTTCTGGTAATTTGTGTCTTGATTGTTGTTTTGTTCTATAAATTTGGTAATTTCCTTCTTAATCTCGTCTATAACCCATGTATCCTTCAGGATAAGGTTGTTTAGCTTCCATGTTTTTGTATGGGTATGCAGGTTCCTGTTGTTATTTAGTTCAACTTTTATTTCATGATGATCTGAGAAGATGCAAGGAATAATTTCTATTTTTTTAAATTTGCTGATTTGTGGCCTAGGATGTGGTCGATTTTGGAGTATGTTCCGTGGGCTGATGAGAAGAATGTGTATTCAGTTTTGTTGGGATGAAATGTTGTTTCTGGCTTTGTTATGGGTGGTTTTAAAGATTCTTTAGCTGACAATTGGCTGAAAGAGTTAGGCTCTGTCTAATAGACCAGGGGACAGGTTTGGTGCTTGTAGCTCAGTGGTTAGGGCACCAGCCACATACACCTGGGCTGGTAGGTTTGAACCCGGCCCAGGCCAGCTAAGCAACAGTGACAACTGAAACAGAAAAATAGCCGGGTGTTGTGGTAGGTGCCTGTAATCCCAGCTACTTGGGATGCTGAGGCAAGAGAATCACTTAAGCCCAAGAGTTTGAGGTTGCTGTGAGCTGTTACATCACAGTACTCTACCAAGGGTGACATAATGAGACTCTGTCTCAAAAAAAAAAAAAAAAAAGATCAGGGGACAGTGAAAAGGAATGCTGAGGGCCAGGTGTGGTGACTCATGTCCATAATCCTACCATTCTGTGAGGCCAAGGCGCGTGGATCACTTGAGCTCAGGAGTTGGAGACCAGCCTGAGTAAGAGCAAGACCCTCTATCTACTAAAAATAGAAGAACAGAGGCAAGAGGATCGCTTGACCCCAAGAACTTGAGGTTGCTGTGAGCTATAATGCCACAGCACTCTAGTCAGGGTGCCAGAGTAAGACTCTGTCTCAAAAAAAAAAAAAAAATGAAAAGGAATGCTGAATTAAGATAAAAATCTGTTGGCTGGGTGCCTGTGACTCAAGGGGCTAAGGCACCAGCCACATACACCTGAGCTGGCAGGTTTGAATCCAGCCTGGGCCCGCCAAACAACAATGAGGCTGCAATCAAAAAATAGCCGGGCGTTGTGGCGGGCGCCTGTAGTCCCAGCTACTTGGGAGGCGGAGGCAGGAGAATCGCTTGAGCCCAAGAGTTGGAGGTTGCTGTGAGCTGTGAAGCCACGGCACTCTACCCAGGGCGACAGCTTGAGGCTGTCTCAAAAAAAAAAAAAAAAAAAAAAAGAATCTGTTAATCAGAGATAAACTACAGGCCACCTGCCCAGACTCAAGTGGTTGTTGTGCATGCTGAGGACCTGCGGGTATGTCTTGCATAGCCTTAGGCCTATTAATGAGTCATGGAGGACATCTCTAAGAAGGGAGGGGACACAAGGAGGCATGTCTGATGTCCTTTCTCATGACTAACAACTCAATATTAGGGACCCCCTTGGTCAAGAGGGGTTCCAGTCCATCAGCGGATGGGGCAGGGGTGTGATTTAGGATTTTACCTTAGTTCACGTGTGAAAAGGAGAATGCTCTGTCCGTACTGGAGAAGGCTTAATTCTCTGTGGAACCAATCACTTCTATCATCTCTATTAATACCACCCTGGTCCAAAGTACCCTCATCTCTCATTTGCATAAGAACAACAGCCTCCTGCCAGGCACAGTGGCTCACATGAGACTGTCTCTAGAAAAATAGCCAAGCGTCAGGGCAGGTGCTTGTAGTTTCAGCTACTTGGCGGGCTGACGCAAGAGGATAGCTTCAACCTAAGAGTTTGAGGTTACTGTGAGCCATGATGCCACCGTCAAATAAATTACCAGCCACAAATCTCTAATTTGGTCCTAGCAGCAACTGCCCTACTGGGCCGCTTGTTTACGGAGTTGGCCACGGCCACTAGAGGGAGCTCAAGGCTTCCTCCCCTCTGATTGCCCCCAGGATGCTCCACCCTACAGAGGAAAGCCAGAAACTGTACCCCTGCTGTTGTACCAGTCAGAGAGGTCCAGGGCCCTCAAGACCACATGGCAAGGTCTCTTTGGCCTTCTCTTGGGATTTCTCTTGGTACCTCACTGGATTGGAATCCTCCTAACTCCTCTGGTTAGATTCCTGCCTTTCAAACCCTTGGTGCCCAGATGCTGTGGACTGTGTCCACCTGCAAAAGCAAAGCTGGAACAATGCAAGGCTGAGGTGGGAGGGTGTGGAGCAGAGAGGCCCCTGCTGAGATCTTGAGCAGACACTCCAGTGCATGCACGCCCTGGAAGGAATTAAGTATCTTTTTTATGAACCAACAGGGAAAGACAGGCAGATTGTTGAGAATAGGGGGACTTGGGAACCTGGCCTGCTGTGGTCTAAATGTTAGTGTCCCTGCAAAAGTCATGTGTTGAAATCTAATACCCAGTGTGTTGGTGTTAAGAGGTGGGGCCTTTGGAAGGTGATTAGATCATGAGGGCCTTGCCCTCAGGAATGAGATTTATGCATATGTATATATATATATATATAGATATATATAGATATATATAGATAGATATATATATATATATAAGCTTAGGCCAGGCGAGGTGGCTCTTGCCTATAATCCTAGCACTCTGGGAAGCTGAGGCGGGTGGATGGCCTGACCTCAGAAGTTCAAGACCAGCCTGAGCCAGAGCCAGACCCTGTCTCAAAAAACTAGGCAGGCATTTTGGCTGTCACCTATAATCCCAGCTACTTGGGAGGCTAAGGAAAGAGATCCCTTCAGCCCAAGAGTTTGAGGTTACTGTGAGCTATGATTTCACAGCACTCCACTGAGGGCAAAAAAGTGAGACTCTGTCTCAAAAAAAAAAAAAAAAAAAAAAAAATGTTTAAGGGATCCCTTTTGACCAAGACACATAGAAGTTGTCATCTATGAAGACCAGGCCCTCACCAGACTCAGAATCTGCTGGTGCCTTGATCTTGGGTGTCCCAGCATCCAGAACCATGAGAAATAAATTTCTGTTGTTCATAAATAACTCAGTGTTTTGTTATAGCAGCCAGAACAGACTGAGGCATGGTCCAATATCATGAGGTCCAACAATCTCAGGAGGCAGGTAGTATCTCCATTTTTGTATATAATGACAACAGACTTGGAGACATGACCAACCCAAGGCCGCATGGCTATGAGTGATAGGATGTGACTGGAGCCCAGGCTCTCTGATACAGCAGCGGTGTTCTTTCCCCTCCACAGTGCCTGGGCAGGATGCCTAAGTGAGTCATAAAATCACAGAAGCACATTCACGGACCTGGAAGAGAACTTGTAAGTTACTGAGTCCAATTCCCTACTGGACTTAAGACCTTCTTTATTGCTGCTAACTTTTGGTCACCAGCGAAAGCTCTTGTGACTAAAACCAACAAGATCTCCCTCCCCTTATATCTCTCACCAACTCAGACTGGAATTGTCTCTTTCCTGCTTGTGGGCTCAGATGCTGGAGGTTTTGTCCTTTCTCCTTGAGGAGGTCTGCTGTGTTTAACTAAAGACCCCATCAGGGGAATGAAGCCCTCCCAGCTTCTCTAACAATGCATCTTTTATTTTAAAAGATCTCATTTAGCACAAAGACCCTACACTGGGATTTGAATCAAGGATCTGTAGGAGGCAGGAGGCAGAAGCCAGAAGCAAAAATGACGAAGGGCCTTTGTAGTAGATCAGAGCCAGCATCTCTCCCTGACCTAGTGAGGCCCAGGAAGAGTGTGTCAAAGAAAGGTTGTCAGGCTACACCTCTGGGGCACTGTGAAGTTGCCTCCCTGCCAAAGTTCTGAGGACACTGCTCTGAGAAAGAGTGAGCTGCCCCTCTGGCTTCCTGTCCTCACCAGCTGCAGGCTGGCATGCCTCTCTCCAGGGCTCGCTGAGCCCTCCTTTGGTCTGCTCTTGTCTGCTTGGCCAAAGGAGACGTCACTTGCTGGTGCCACTAGAGTCAGAGCACAACAGGCCCGTGCAGATGTGCAGAGGGTGGGCACTGTGAGTGGGTGTGGGGAGCAGGCTGGGTCTCATCAAAGCTGATGGTGACAGGTGATGTCATCCCTCGCTCTCACTCGCTACATTTGCACCCTGTAACACAACTTGCTGAATTACAGGAGTTCAGCTGATAAACCCTCCCCCCAGAAAGGCTTCCAAGAGAGAGCTTGCTGTGAATGCACTAATCAGATCAAGCAAGAAGTCGTTAACAGCACCTTCCCCTAAAATGGCATAATCCTGTTTCTAATTTACTGATTATGCAATAAGAAAATGTCTTCATTAATTTCATGAGCAAACACACATTAACCTACTTATAGGTCTCATGTTTCCTTGTGAAATCATGAATAATGTCAGCTCCCTTTAATAAATGGAACCCCCAAAGAAAATCAAGGATAATTACTTTGTTTATTAACACTCAGTGATTAACATTTCAAAAACAATTGAAATAAACACAGTTCTAATCTGAGGTGTGGCCCCAGGGTAGTGATCTGTATGGAGTAAAACCACATTCATTTGAACTTGGACAATTTAAAATTTGTGTTTTCAAGGGTGGCTCTCTGTCACCAAGACTTGAGTCATTTCCAGGAATCCCAGGGTATGGTGCATGGGCCTAGAGTCCCTCCCACAGGTGATTCTTCTCCAAAGACAACAGAAGACTGGAACACATTGTCCTGCCTGAACCTCGCAGTCCTCCAGTGTCCCTAGTGAGACGGAAGCAGGAAAAGAGGGCAGACTCCATTCTGCAACAGTCAATGCAGACCCTTCAGGGATGTGAATTCTGGCGTCACAGACTTGTTTCTTCCCCTGTGCTGTGCTTTCCAGACTTCCTCTGCCACGTGACAGTCTGAATAATGGCCCCTAAAAGATGCCCACATCCTAACCTCTGGAGCCTGTGAATAGGTTACCTTGTTTAGCAAAGATAAATAAATTAATTATTTTTAAAAAGAGGCTTTGGGAGTGTGATGGGGTTAAGGCTCTTGAGATGGGGAGAATCTCTGGAATTATTCCGTTGGTCCTAAAGCCATCAGACTACAAAGGAAAACAGAGGGAGATTTTACTATACAGAGAAGAGGAGGAGGCAGTGTGGCAATGTGACGCTGGAGGCGCTGACTGGGATGATGGGGCCACAAGCCAACAAGTGCCAGCAACTTCAGAACACAGACTTGCCAACACCATAAGCTCAGCCCAGTGAAACTGATTTTGAATTTTTGGCCTCCAGAAATACAAGAAAATAAATGTGCTGTGTTTTGTACTAAATACAGCAGCCACAGGAAACAAAGCCACCTTCATGATTTCTCCTCCATCCACATACTAATCTATTTCTTCCAATCAGTTCCGAGCTCATAGCTGTTCACTATCACCTCATCCCAGCAATACTGTTTATGAAATCACACAAGTCTGACACATGTAAAACAAATATTCAATTTAACACCATTTTAAATCCTTAGGTTTATGTCCCTTACGGTTTCTTTTTCTTTTTTGAGATAGAGTCTCATTTTGTCGCCCTTGGTAAAGTGCCCTGGCATCATAGCTCATAGCAACCCCAAATTCTCAGGCTCACATGATTCTCTTGTCTCAGCCTTCCAAGTAGCTGAGACTACAGGTGCCCACCACAACATCTGGTTATTTTTGGAGATGGGGGTCTCACTCTGGCTCAGGCTAGTCTTGAACCCGTGAGCTGAGGCAATCCACCCACCTTGGCCTCCCAGAGTGCTAAGATTCCAGGTGTGAGCTACCATTCCCGGCCTCCGTTACAGTTTCTCTAATGAACCATCAGACCACCAACAGACACAACCCACACTTTCTGAGACCCCAACCCAGCTTCACACAGCTTGGGAAGAATCCACAGTGCAGCTGAGCTTTCAAAACTGCTCTATTAAGTTCAAATTTCACTTGAAAATGATCAGAAGAAAGAAAGAATCAGCCCCTTTAAAAATAGAAGCCATTTCTCCTGCAAAATTTCACCAAGCCAGATTTTAAAGTGCAGAAACGAGCAGAATCTTAAATCTTTTTTTTTTTTTTTTGTAGAGACAAAGTCTCACTGTACCGCCCTCGGTAGAGTGCCGTGACGTCACAGGACTCACAGCAACCTCCAGCTCTTGGGCTTATGCAATTTTCTTGCCTCAACCTCCCGAGCAGCTGAGACTACAGGCGACTGCCACAATGCCCGGCTATTTTTTGGTTGCAATTTGGCCGGGGCTGGGTTTGAACCCGCCACCCTCAGTATATGGGGCCGGCGCCCTACTCACTGAGCCACAGGCACCACCCCCTTAAATCATTCTTGATAGAGTTACCACCATTGAGTTAAGAACCTTAAAGGAGAAAGAGGGAGCCAGAGAGTGTGCTAGGAAGGGGCTATATCTGGTGGCAGAATCCAGCTAACAGGAGTCTTGTTTTCCCAGCCTGATGCACAATTCCAGGTCTGGTGTTTTTCTCCCTCCTTTTTGCCTCAGGACAGAGGGCCCCAGAAAACAGGGATTACTGTTTTCTGAATCAGTCACAGGAAAGGTGTGCAGATTTTTAACACTGAAGAATGTCGAGGTGGTAGAATTGACAAAGCCTTCAAGTGGAGAATATGCCGATGGTTAAAAAGGTTCCCAGGACTCGTTCAGGGGAGCAGGTAAAGTAGATAAGTTTCCCCCCAAGAAATGAAACTGGTGAAATACGCAAAGCCAGGAAAGTCTTCACCTCTAAAGAGAGTCAGACTAGTCCTGCTGAAGTCTGGGAGTAAACATTGATAAGCAATGGTTCCTGAGAGTTCTAGTAAATTGTAAAAGGAGCCAGTCATGGCTTTGCACCTACGCTTCTCCATTTCTTTAAACATTATTTCATCACAGAGCATCATAGCACATGGGAAGTGCTTCAGACATATTTGATGGAAAGACTGATCAGTGACGAGGCTCTCTAGTTTAGACATTGCTTCTACTTGGATGGGAAAACATCTCCTAATCCAAGGGGAAAGCAGCTCCTAAGTGTGTGTTCCTCCCAGAGCAGTCATCTGAAGTTGGGACTGCCCAGGAAATGTACAAGGGAGGGGTAAAGAGAATCAGGCTCAGACCTGTTTATTCCAAATGCCCAGAGAAAGCATCCCTGTGCCTGGGCTGAAACAGAGAGCAGGACTGGAGCTACTGGGTGCCATGGTAATAAGGGGGCTGCAGAACACATAGATATAGAAAACCACAGAAAGAAAAAGAAGTTTGAGATAGAAAGAGGCAACAGCATTGTTTAAGACTCCAGACTTAGCCATACTTGAAGCTTCATCCATTTATATGAATCAACACATTATTATATTTTCTTTCTTCAAAGCTGAGTTTTCCAAAATCCCCAAACTACAAATGTTGGCATGGATGTGGAGAAAAGGGAACACTTATGCACCACTGATGGGAGTGCAAGCTAATACATTCCTTTTGTAAAGAAGTTTGGAGAATACTCAGGGATCTAAAAATAGACCTGCCATTTGATCCTGCAATTCCTCTACTAGGAGTATATCCAAAAGACCAAAAAGCACTTGGTAACAAAGATATTTGCACCAGCTTGCTCACTGAAGCTCAATTCATAATTGCAAAGTCATGGAAAAAAGCGTAAGTGCCCATCGACCCATGAATGGATTAATAAATTATGGTATATGTATACCATGGAATACTGTGCAGCATTATAAAAAGATGGAGACTTTACCTCTTTTATGTTTACATGGATGGAACTGGAAAATATTTTTGTTGGTAAAGTATCTCAGAAATGGGGAAAAAAAGTATCCAATGTACTCAGTACTACTATGAAACCAATTTATAATCACTCACACTTTCATATAAAAGATGAATCACAACTATAGTCCAGGATGAAGGAGGGAAGGGGAGTGGGATGGGAATGGAGGGGGGTGGTTTTATAGAGGAAGGTTTAATCGTGGGACCACACCTATGGAGCACATTGCAAGGGTACAAGTTAAATCTATCTAGTATAGAACACAAATGTTCTAACACTGTGATTAAGTCAATGAGGTGAAAGCTATGTTAATTAGTAGGATGTACACACTCCAATTTGCACAAATAATCAACACATTGAAACCCACAAAGGCATAAATGTATTTGTGATCTACGTGTGTATGATGTAATAAAAAAATAAAAGAAAGAAATAACAAAGATCATTAAATCTGTAGATTGCTTTGGGTAGTATAGACATTTAACAATGTTGATTCTTCCCAGTCATGAGTGTGGTATGTTCTTCCATTTTTAAAAACATCTTCTGCTATTTCTTTGCGCAAGGTTTCACAGTTTTCTCTGTAGATATCCTTTCCATTCTTTGTTAGGTATATTCTAAGGTATTTAATTTTCTTCATCATTACTGTGGAAGGACTTGTGGCTTTGATTTTATTCTCAGCTTGACTGTTGACTGTTGTTGGGGTATATGAAGGTTACTGATTTGTGGACATTGATTTTCTTTCCCAAAGGCATTACTGTATTTCTTGCTCCCTTCCAGGAGTCTTGTGGTTGAGTCTCTTGTTCTTTGTAAGTATAAGACCATATCATCATCAAAGAGTGTGACTTTGACCTCCACTGTCCCCATTTGGATACCCTTGATATCCTTCTCTTGCCTGATTGCCTTGGCTAGGACTTCCAGCACTATATTAAATTGTAGTGGTGATAAGTGGACATTCTTGTCTCATTCCAGTTCAATGTGGGGAAATGCTTTCAGTTTTCCTCCATTCAGTATGATGGTTGGCTGTGGGTTTAAGGTAGATGGCTTGTATCAGTTTAAGAAATGTCCCATCTATGCCTTATCAGAAAAGGATGCTGAATTTTGTTAAATGGTTTTTCTGCTTCTATTAAGAGGATCATCTGGTCTATGTTTTTGCTTTGATTTATGTGGTGAATTGTGTTTAAGGGTTCGCATATGTTAAACCAGCCTGGCATCACTGAGATAAAGTCCACCTGATTGTGTTGTAAAATTTTTTCAATATGTAGCTGCATTCTATTTGCTAGGATTTTATTGAGTATTCTTGCATTGATACTCATTAATGACATTGGTCTGTAGTTTTCTTTTTTTGTTGAGTCTTTTTCTGATTTTGGTATCAGGGTGATATTTGCTTCATAGAAGGAGCTGAGGAGGGTTCCTTCCTTCTAATGTTTTGGAATATGTTCTGCAATATAGGTATGAGTTCTTTGAAGGTTTGGAAGAATTTTGGTGTAACACTGTCTGGTCCAGGGCTTTTTGTTGTTGTTGTTGGAAGCTATTTTATTGTTGTTGCATTTTCAATGCTTGATATTGGTCTAATTAAGTGTCCTAATTCTTTCTCATTGTGTCTCTGGAGGTGATATGATTCCAGGTATTGGTCCATTTCCTTCACGTTGTCAGACTTCTGGGCATAGAGATTTTTGTAGCAATCAGTGATGATGGAGTTGGTGTGGAGAGAAGGGACTAATACAGGGTCTTTGGAAAAAAGTATAGAGCATCCTCAAGTAGCTAAAAGTAGACCTTACATTTGATCCTGCAATCCCGTTACTAGGTATCTTTCCAAAGGGGGTGGGGGTGGGGGAATCATTTTGCCATAAGGCTATTTGCACTCAAATGTTTACAGCAGCTCACTTCCCAATTGCAAAGGTGTGGAAACAACCCAAGTGCCCATCAACCCATGAATGAATTAATAAACTGTGTTGTTTGTACACCATGGAGTATTATTCACCCATGAAAAAAGATGGGGACTTTACATCTGTTGTATTTTCCTGGATGGAATTGAAGATCATTCTCTTTAGTAAAGTATCTCAAGAATCGAAAACAAGCATCCCATGTACTCAATACTAATTTGAAACTAGTAGATGAATAGCTACAGGCCCACACAAGAGGAAAAATCCAATTATATTCTAGAAGTGGATAGTGGGAAAAGGCAAGAGGGGAGAAAAGGCTCAGTAAGATCCCGCCTAATGGGTACAATGTAGGCATGTATGGTACACCTCCTGGGTGAAAGACTCAAATACAGCTGGGACTTTTCCTAACAAACACAAAGAATGTAACCTAATGGTATGTGTCCTTATATTGATATAAAGTTTTAAACAAGAAATGAGAAAGATCAGAGCAGAAATAAATGAAATAGAGGTTTAGAGAAACAATTTAAGAAATCAACAAAATGAAGAGCTAGCTTTTTGAAAAGAAAAAGAGAATGAAAAATTTTTAGCCAAAGTAAGGGGAGAAGAAAAGACTCAAATAAATAAAAGCACGGGTGAAAAATGATGCACTGCAATTGGTACAACAGGAATACAAAGGATCAGATCATAAAAGACAGGCACAAACAGCTACAAGCCAACTAATGCAAAATCTAGATGAAATGGGTGAAATTCTGAACACACACAACCTAAGATTGCACCAGGAAGAAATAGAAAACCCAAAATGAGATTGAAGCAATCACAGAAAAACCCAGTGAATGGATGGCTTTACTGCTTAATTCTACCAAACATTTAAAGAATGGAGAACACTCGGGGATCTAAAAATTGACCTGCCATTGGATCCTGCAATTCCTCTACTAGGAGTATATCCAAAAGACCAAAAATCACTTTGCAAAAAGATATTTGCACCAGATTATTCATTCCAGCTTAGTTCATAATAGGTAAGTCATGGAATAAGCCTAAGTGCCCATCGACCCACGACACATTAATAAATTGTGGTATATGTATGCCATGGACTACTATGCAGCCTTAAAACTAAATGGAGCCTTTACCTCTTTTATGTTTACATGGAAGGAACTGGAACATATTCTCCTGAGTAAAGTATCTCAAGAATGGAAGAAAAAGTATCCAATGTACTCAGTACTTCTATGAAACCAACTTATAATTACTCACAGTTTCTTATGAAAGATAGAACACAAATACAGCCCAGGATGAAAGAGAGAAATGGAGTGAGGAGGGTTTGGGGGGGGGGGAGGTTCTATGGAGCATATTGCAAGGGTATAAGTCAAATCTGTCAAGTGTAGAACATAAATGTCTTAACACAATAATCAAGTAAATGAGACGAAAGCTAAATTGATTGGTTTGATGTAACCACATCAGATTGTATAAAAAAGTCACCACATTGTACCTTACATATGCAAAAATGTATTCATGATTTATGTGTATATGACTTAATAAAAAAAATAAAAAAAATAAAGAATGTGTGTGAATTCTCCTCAAAGTCTTTCAAAAAATTGAAGAGAAGAAAATTCTTCTAAACACAATTTATGGAGCCCACATTACTCTAATTCCACCACCTGACAAGGGCACAACAAGAAAACTAATATGCCTAATATACATAGGTTCAAAGAGCTTCAAAAAAACACTGGCAGCACCTTAGAAACATCATTCACCGTGATCAAGAGGGATTCATCCCAGGGATGTAAGACATTCACCAGTTAGTAAATGTGAGACATCGCATGAAGAGAATCAAGGACAAAAACCATATGATCATTTTAATAGATGCTGAAAGAACATTCAGTAAAATTCAACATCCCTTCATGATAGAAACTCTCAACAAATTGAGTTTAGATGGAACATAACTCAACAAAATAAAGGCCATCTATGGTAAATCCAAAGCTAATATTATACTGAACAGAAAAACATTAAAACCTTTTTTTCTCTAAGATCTGTAACAAGACAAGGATGCCCACTTCCATCACTTTTATTCAGCACAGTACTGGAAGTTCTAGCCAGAGCAATTACTCAAGAGAAATAAACAAAGGGGTAAAAACTGGTAAGGGGGGAGTCAAATTATCCCTGTTTGCAAATGACATGATCATGTAGAAAATCCTAAAGACTCTACCAAATAACTCTTAGAACTAAAAAATTAATCCCAGTGAAGTGTCAAAATACCAAATCAACATACACGAATCAGTAGCACTTTTATGCACCAATAGCAAAACTCCCTGAAACAGAAATAAAAAAATAAGAATTCCATCTGCAATAGCCACAAAAAAAGTAAATTAAATGTTTGGGAATAAATTTAACTAGAGAGGTGAAAGAGTTTCTACAGTGAAATCTATGAAACACTGATGAAAGAAATTGAAGAAGATACAAACAAATGGGAAAATATCCCATCCTGATGGATTAGAGGAATTAATATTGTTAAAACGTCCATATTATACAAAGTGATCTACATGTTCAAGGCAATGCCTGTTAATACACCAATGATACACTTCACAGGAAATAAAATAATAATCCTAAAACTCACATGGATCCACAAAAAACCCTGATAGCCAAAGTAATTCCAAGCAGAAATAACAAAGCTGGAGACACCAGGCTACCTGACTGCAAAACATACTTCAAAGCTATGGTAACAAAAACAACATGGTGCTGAAATAAAACCAGAACATAGAACAATAAAACAGAATAGAGAACCTAGATACAAACCCATGCATTAGCAGCTAACTGATTTTCAACAGGGGCTCCAAGAGCACACATTAGGGAAAGGACAGTCTCTTCAATAAATGGTGCTGAGAAAACTGAATACTCACACCCAGAAGGATGAAAGTAGATGCTTACCTCTCACCCTACACAGATATCAAAACTCAAAATGAATTAAAGACTTATGCATAAGACCTGAAACTATTAAAGTACTGGAATAGACATAGGAAAAATGCTTCATGATATTGAACTGGGCCATGATTTTGAAAATAAGACCTCAAAAGCATAGAAAACAAAAGCACAAATAGACAAATGAGATTGTATCAAGTATAAAGCTTCTACACAGCAAGGAAAATAATCAATACAGTGAAGAAAGAACTGCCAGATGAGAGGAAGTATTTGCCAACCATGCACTTGACAAGGGATTAATATCCGGAATATATAAGGAACACAAACAATTCAATAGCAAATTAAAAATACAATAATAATAGACTGATTTAAAAAGGGGGAGAAGACACAAATATAGTCTTGTAAGGAGGTAGGGGAAGGGGATGAAGGGGGAGGACGATTGGCGGAAGGAGGGAGGGCATTTGGCAGGATCTCGCCTAATGTGCACAATGTAAGGGTGTACAGTATGCCCCCTAGGTGAGGGGTTCTTTTAGAACTGGAACTTTACCTTCCAAGTGAGAACGATGTAGTCTAAAAAGTTGTGCCCTCATACTAATTTGGAATAAAAAATAAAATTTAAAGATGAATAAATTAAAAAAAAGAAAATGAGCAAAAGACCTGAATAGATATTTTGCAAAACAAGACACATAAATAAACCCACTCAAACATTATAAAACTCATCCATGTGACCAAAAACATTTGTACCCCCATAATATTTTCTAATTAAAAAAAGAAAAAGTTATGTGTTTGTGTACACACACGTACACTGGAATACTGCCCAGCCATAAAACAAAATGAAATCCTGTTATTTGTGGCAACATAGATGAACCTGGAGGTCGTTATGTTAAGTGAAACAAGCCAGGCACAGAAAGAAAAATACCATGTTGATCTGGCTCAGATACAGTATCTTTAAAAAAAAAAAAAAAAAAATTCATACTTCTCCATTCCTGTGATGCTTCACTAAGAATAATGTGTTCCACCTCCATCCAGGTTAGTAAAAATACTGCAAAAAGAAATATGAATCCTATGTATTCAACTTTGATATGAGGACAATTAATTACACAGTGGGGCAGGGAAGGGGGGGAGGGGAGACCAGACAGAGAAGGAGGGAATCGATGAGGCAAAGGAAAAGAAGAAGAAGAAGAAGAAAAAAAAAAAAAAAAAGACAAGAAAAGAAAATAGTGACAAATTCTCACATAAATTCGATTTAATTTTGACCAAAGTATATTATTTAAACATTAATTTTCAATTCAACTTGTTAATATGTTGTCTGGGGTATGCCATCCTCATTTATAAATGAAATATGTTTTTAATTTACCCTTTATAATAAGATATTCTCTCCAACTTTAATATCCAATTTTAATATCAGGTGTATCCTTATCAAGTAGAATGATTTTGAAGTATTTCTTCCTTTTCGATTGTCCATAAGATTTGGCATGATCTGTCTTTTGAAATGATCTTTTACTTTTATTTATAAATACTAGTTGTCTATTTTTTGAGACTTTAAAAAAATAAAAAGTTAACTGATGACTCCATACTGAATCTCAGAGTCAAAGCATTCTGTAATGGACATATTCTTATTTGACAATGTGAATGTTACTTTCTTTGCATTATTATCATTATTATTATCGTTTAATATTTCGATGCAGCAATTCTCTGATTTCTTTTCTGAATGCATTTATGTTCATTCATTCTTTATGAGGTTTTTGTTTCTAGTCCTTACCTTAGACATTGTTATTGTTATTAAATTTTAAGCCTCTTTAATTTTGTGAAGGCAAAAAATGGAAACCTAATAAACATATGTATATGTAAAAATAAAAATTGACTTCATAGAACCACAGAGTATAATAGAGCTTACCAGTGGGTCTGGGGAGGGTAGGGGGGTAGGAAAATAAATGGGAGAGGTTGGTCAAAGGGTACAAAGTTACAGACAGGAAGAATAAGTTCTGGTATTACATTATACTGTAGATTGACTGTAGCAAATAACAGTGCAGTATATATGTCAAGATAGCTGGAAGAGAAGATTTTTGAATGTTACCACTACAAATAAGTGATAACTGGTTAAAGTGATGGCTATGAAAATTACCCTGACTTGGTCCTTATGCAATGTATATGTGCACTGAAGCATCACACCCTACCCCATAAATATGTATGATTATTATGTGCAAATTGTAAATTGAAACATTAAATGAAGAAGAAAAAATGTCAAGAGCATGGCTGAAACTCTTACAGATGGAAAGCTCTGTAAGGGCACAGCCCATTATTGTGTCTCCACCTGTCAGTGTGGTCTCATGACCCATAGAATTGTGGTGATTTCTGTCTCTAGGGTGTAGAGTAACTCTGACCCATACATCAATAAATATTTGTTAATGTTAAAAAATTCAAAAAATAAAATAAGATAAAATAAGTAAATGCACCAACCTCATGTGATTGTGGTGAAGATTGAATAAAGCAGCCAGCTTGTACACCCCAAATGAAAAGTGTCCATATGAGAAGACACAGAAAATGAAGTGCAAATAGAAGTGAGAGACTGGGAGCAAACATGTTCTTCAATTATAGAAAACTGAAGAATCATATATGAAGAGCCCTGGTGAAACAATTCAAGAAACACGAGCAAGAAAAAACAACAGCAGTAAGGTGGCACCTGTGGCTCAAAGGAGTAGGGCGCCGGCCCCATATGCCAGAGGTGGCGGGTTCAAACCCAGCCTTGGTCAAAAACTGCAAAAAAAACCCAAAAAACAAAAACAAAAAACAAACCGTAGCAAAGCCAACAAAGAATTTGAGCAGGCCGTTAATAGAAATACAAATGGCCAATATGAAAGGAATAGAAGGTCCATGTCCCAAATAATAATGGAAATAAAAGAACAGTCAAATTCCACTTTCAAACTACGAATTGACAAACACTATGAATGATACCAATCCGGTATCATATACCAAGGTTCTGACATTGGTGGTGTAAATTGGTGTAGATTCTTTGGAGTGCCATCTAGCAGGAATCACTCTAATATATTTACCCTACCGCACATCTCCAAATTCTTTCTTTCTCCTGACACCAATCAGAATTAGGTGGGAAAACTGACATCTAGACCAAAGCCCTGGAGGCTCAGTTGTCACGGTCCCAAAGTCCATCACAGGGTTCTAGAAAGCCTATTTCAAGCCCCGGACCCACCCTTGGGAATGCTCAAGGTCAGGACCTTGGGAGGTTCCCTAGGGCTAAGCCTGAGCCTTGACTGAATAGCCTGACTCTCAGAAATTACAGCTAAAGGACTCCGGGTCTCCATGAAACACAGTTTTCTACACCTGTGCTTCCCTCAAATGCCCTACCTTGGCTTCCACCAATGCATGGGAGAGAAAACTGGAGTTTGATTATGGATTCTCAGCAAAGCTGGGGCTCTGCTAGTTAGAAATTTAGGAATACTTTTGGGGATCTGTCAGAGCCTCCCTGTCTACCCATCAGGTTTCTGGGCTAGAGGATGGAGCTGTTGAGGAGGAAGTTACCACTGGCAAGTACCTTGGCTTGAATTTCAGTAAAGCTTAAAGCTAACAATGTCCAAATAGATCTCTCCTTAAGTCTCTAGGCTCATATATTTGTAAATAGAGTAATGTAAAAGAAGCCATCACTTTCAATTAATAATTTAGTCATCTACATTAGAGTGGAGGGGTGGGGCTGGAAGCCTGAGTAGAGAGTGAGTTCAAGGGAGAGTTGAGGAGAGGAAAGGGAAACAATATTAGTCAAGAAGGCATCTCAGTACTCCCAGGCATTTATGAGAATGTATCAACCACTCGAACAGGGTGTACTCCACAGGAGAGGATAGTGGAAATCCAGGCCAAGGACATGGGAATGGAGTTTCATGGAGGGGACAGGCCCTTAGCTTATTTACTTATTTATTTATTTATTTATTTATTTATTTATTTATTTTGTTTTGTTTTTTTATTAAATCATAGCTGTGTACATTAATGTGGTCATGGGGCACCGTACACTAGTTTCATAGACCGTTTGTGAGGAGCTCTACGAGCCGGCCTCTGGCAATAAGTCCTTTCAGACACCACATGCACATCACACTCTTCAGAAAACATGAATTTCAGTGGCATCCTGCTGTGGCTGACTCCTGAAGCAACTATATGAGGAAAGCTGTACCTCCCTGGGACCCCCGGAGCAGAGCCCTCAATTTTGCGGGGTGGGAAGCTCAACTTTTCAGCCTTCCCAAGGGAGAACAGACTCTTGAGGACCTGATGAGACTTATTTCCCTCCAGTGTGCCAGATTGTTGACCCCAGGAAGGCTTGGACCTAGATCTATGGAGTTCACTGCTGAATCCCCAGTACCTAGGACTGAGCCTGGTGTGCAGACAATAGGCCTTCCACACACACTTGGTTGATGAAGGAAGCAATGCCACTGTTAGCAAGGATGATTTTTCTCCATTTTCCAGAACAGGACTGACCCAGCTGAAAATATTTGTTCTTCTATTTTTCCAATGCCACTGAGAACCCATCTTGTGGCACAGGCCCACCCAGGGGGCCTTCTCTTCTGCGAGGATTTGGAGCATCCGGTTCCAGAGAGCCCTGGTATGTTTCACCATGTCCTTCAGGTGGTTCTCTCTCTCTTTCTCTCTCTTGATTCCCCCCTCTCTGTGCCCAACGACCCCCACCTACCTCTCCCTCTTGTACCAAGAGAATCCCAGGCCAGACCTGAATTCCTCAGGGCTCCATGGGTTCCACTCATTATTCTGCTTTCCTCCCTCAGGGAGAAGAAGATACTGGACAGTTGCAAACTGAGACCACACAGCTGGAGACAAAGAGCCATGAGCAGTGATCAAGCTCTACTACCCCATGCCCAGGCTTTCCCTGGGCTTTCTGTCACTGGGCAGGAAACAAATTCAGGCACGCTTAATTCTTTTGGCTTTATGGTATTTGTTGTCCCTCTCCACGTGACTATCCATCCCCTATGGTCATGGCTTGTCTCTTTTGGTGGAGGTGGCAGAGAGGGGAGCATTGTGGAGAGATAGTTATCTCAGTACTTAGCCATATGTGGTACCATATGGCCTATATGGTACCTACCATATAGGTAACCCTGTGCCTTGGAGCAGCATCGTTTGTTCGTCACTTGTTGTTGAGGTAGCACTGTGGTCAATGGACGGTAAGTGTGCTACTGGTTTCAAACACTTCATATAGGGTGGCTGATGGGCAGTGACTGAGTGATAGCTGTGGGGCTGGGGAGGAGGGTTGTGCATTGAGGGACAGGGAATTAAGGTCAGAAGGAGGGAAGATGTCACCGAATCCACAGGAAAAACTTTAGAGGCATTAAGTACAATCTGACCATGACAATACCAACCCCACCCTTGGAGAGAGCCCCTCCAGCACATGGCCTCATCCATCAGCTCAGGTGGTTTATCGTTTATTATGATACCATGTCTCATTGTAAGCCGCTCTTGATATATACTTCGAGAAAATAGCAGTGGGGGGAGAGCTGAATCTGGTGGGTGCTTCTTAAAAATGGGAAAAACCTGGGCTTCCCTCACTGGTCTGCTCCTGTTTAAGACTCCTCCAGGGGAGTCCAAATCCCTGCAGGCCCAACCTCCCATAGCCTAATGGAACCATTGGGCTCCTAGAAAACTCCCAAGCCCACCAAGCCCCTCAACTTGACAAATTTGGTTCTGAGATACATCTGGGAAATGAGGGCCGCAGGGGCCCTGAGAGCCCCTCCTTCTCTTCTGTTTTCCACTTTTAGAGTATTTTTCTACTGTAATATTTCAAAACAGAGAGAACAATACAACAGCCACCACCCCTGTGGGAAAACGCTTCAGATCTCTCTGTCTCTCTCTCCCCTCTCTTTCTGAGTTAAATTCTACTTGAGACATAGAAAGCATCTGCAATCTATACTCACGCCTCTATTCTCCAGAGTAGGTCCTCTACCCTAGGTGGCTAAATACAGTCTCAGAGCAGCTCCCTCTCTGGCGTGGGTGCTCCCACATTGCCTTAAAGATGTTCCCATGATGCCTCCCAGAGGGTAAAAGCAGAAACCTCTCATTTGCTTTTTCAGATAACTCATTCCCCTCCCACCTGTAGCCTTGTTCTCCTGAAGGCTGCCCTGCTGCAGCTGGAGAGCTGGGCTCTTCATCTCTCTTTTACCAAGAGAGGCCTGGGGCAACGGCCTGTGTCCCAGCCCTGCCCAAGTGGTGATAGCATCTCACTCACACAGGGGACTGGTCCCCTGTCAGCTGCTGTCAAAGCCCATGATCTCAGTGGTCAGGCATGGCTGGTTGGTGGGGATGGGGAGGATTAAAGGGCCAGGATACCTGAGCCCTGGTTAGACCCAAACAGCGAGCCTATTGCAACAGAGGTGGGATCAGCAGACCACACAGCACAGTCCAAGGTGGCCCATCACCCATTTGCTATATCAAGGTGATTGATACCCAGAGAGGCTCACTGGGTACAGAGAAGATGTGGCAGACACCCTTGGATGATGGCTACCAAAGATCCCCTGCCCTGGCACTCATGCCCCTATGGAATTCTCTCCACTTGAGGTTGAGCTGGACCTAGTGACTTGATTCTAACCAACAGAATTTTCCAAAGGTTTTGACGTGTCGCCTCCAAGCTTAAGCTGCGATGTCTATGACTTCCGACTTGCTGGCATTCATTCTCTCTCTCAGGCTCTCCTGGCATGTGTGCTTGCCATGATGGGAAAGGCCAATTGGTAAAGAGCTGATGGAAGTCTCTGCTCAACAGCCAGAAAGGAACTGAGGCCCTCAGGCCAACAACCTATGAGGAAATGAATCCTACCAACGACCCTGTGAGTGAGCTTGGAAGTCAATCCTCCTGCAGTTGAGCCTAAAGATGAGCCTGCTGTCCCTGGACTGACACCTTAATCACAGCCTAGTGAGAGACTGGGAAATAGAGGACCCAGTTAAGCCATGCCCAGGTGCCTGATCCACAGAACTCGGAGAGAAAAACTGTTTACTCATTTAAGCTTCTATGTTTGGGGTATTTTGTTATATAACAATCAATAATAATTAAAACAGCAGGAATATCTGGGAGCTGAGGACCACGTGCAAGACACAAGAGCCTTGCCTAGGGCCAGAGGGCTTCTCAAATGCCAGAGTGGAGCAGGGTGTGCCCACGTTTTAGTCAGTCCTAGAGGCAGCTCCCAGCTTTGTCGCTAATCATCTGTGTGACCTAGGGCAAGTTTTTACTTGAAGTCTCTGGCCTCAATTTATTCTTCTGTAAAACTTGACTGACATTCACCTTGCAGGACTATCGGGAAGACAAATGTCAATTTATGTAACTCACATGACAGAGTGTCTGATACATCCTGGGCTCTCAGTAAATGGCATCCATGACTATTAATGTAGTTCACATGGGGCCTTGCATCATCCCCTTGGGAGCTCCCCAGTGACTCGGAAGGGTTCCAGTGTTAAAAAAAAAAAAAAAAAAAAACCTATGGGTAAAGTACTATTATATTGACCCTGCAGTACAGAGGGATAAATGGATACTATCATCAGGAAAGGGCATGGTGCTGCTTTAACCCAGATTCAGGGAACATGTTCTAACCACTTGGACAATG